>APFE031055359.1:3068-81924 GCA_000404065.3 Pinus taeda | reverse complement strand
AAGATACAAAGAAAATTAGCATGGCCCCTTGGCAAGGATAAGATGAACAAATTTTGAAATATTCCAAATATATATATTTTTATTTGGTTCCTTTCCTCCTTCAATGATGAATCTTCATTCTCATGTCTACGTTTTTGAAAATAAAATATATTACAATGTTGGATACACAAAGCGAGCTTAAAGAAATTGAAATCTCATAAGATTTTGTTCAAAACAAGCTACTAAGAGGTAAAAAATTTTGCGACTAAAACAAAACTATCACACTTCTTCCTTAAAAATTTACAGCCCGCATAGGGGAGACCATTGGGCACACCTTCCTCCTTTATTTTTCGATTTCCTCATTTTTTCATCTCCATCGCCTCTCTTCTCCTATAATGGAGACCGGAGAAAGGGAGAGTTTAATGAGGGGAAATGGGAGATTGGGAAAGGTCTGCACAATGGTGCTCCATGCAAAGCATGCAATGTTTTAAGGATGAAATACACTAGTTCCCCTTTATCTGCATATCATTTTCTTTCTGACTCTACATGATCCATATTTAAACAAGAATTCAAGAAATTAAAAATATAACCATAAATACAGATATGCAGCAAAAATAACACTTTGTTTGGTTAATATCAAATATTGAAGTATTCTTACAAAGAGAATGGAAATAAGACTAGCTCGGGTGATGGTAGCTTATCTCTGAGAAGGGATGTGGTGGATGAATGCCTCTGAACTATGTTACAATGAGCCTCAAAGGCATATTTATTATTAAGAAATAATGGAAAACCCTAAAGATCCAAAAATCTAACCCTAGGAGATGAAGCGCCAAACTATGGGCCCCATTTGGGTAAATTGCTACATCAACTTCTTGGGATCGTAACTTTGGCATACGATATTCGTTTGATGCCCAAAATACCTCGTTCGAAATAAATTTCCAAGGAATACAACTTTTGAATGAACAACATCCACATACAACCCATGTTGGTCCTAGTTTTCCCAAACCATGTTGTTTACGGCCTCAAAAAGCCTCCGGAAGTTCAAGACCCGAAAAACTATCAAAACTAGTAAATTGTGCTACAAATAAGAAAACCAAAAAACTAAAAGAAACAATGATGGGAGCCCAAGTGGATTAGGCAGGTGACCGAATATCCACCTGCATCATTACTCCTCCCATAGGAAGCAATGGTCCCCACTGCATTGAGTTCATCCATGAGATGAGTAATGTTTTGCTAAACTTGGTCCCTAGTGAGCCACTTTCCCTTGTGAAGGAGTTGGCCTGCTTTGAAAACTCGATATACTTGGATCCTTTGCTATCAAGTGTTCTTGATCTACATGTCCATGATCTGATCAATTGTCTCTTTTTCTATGCAATATGGATTTGACTTTATAGGCATGAGCTATTCTGCAATGTCTGATGTGTCCTGTAATGGTGGGAGGTATGGTCGAAGGAAATACACATTGAAAATGGCGTGCAAGCTAAGGAATGGGGGGAATGATGATTTCAAATGCATTATCTCCCATAGCCTTGGTAATGGTGTAAGGACCATATCAAATGGGTCTAAGTTTCTCATAGGCTGTCGTAAGGCGCTCCTTCTACAAATACAACCAGACTTTGTTTCCCACTTGAAACTTGTGTGGCACCTGATATCAATCATGTCGCTGCTTGTACTTGGCACTTGATTTCTTGAGAATGTCATTGACCAATTGGTGGATATGTTGGATGTGATCAATGATGATCTTTGGCTTATAAGCTTCTCACTAGACATGAACCGAATCTGCCTGAGTAGCTGCAAATGGTATGGCTACATCAATGGGACATAATGGTTGGAATCTGAAGCCCACCTGAAAAGGGATGTGGCTAGTTGAGCTATGGAGAGCTCGGTTATAACGGTGTTGGACATACAGGAGGCTCTCATCCCACGTGTGTGCATGCCTTGAGTTGTACATTTGTAGAATGTGTATGATCATTGTGTTGATGACCTTTATTTGTGCATTAGTTTGGGGATGGAAGGCTATCGACTTAGTAAGCTCAGTGTCCAGCATCGACCAGAGACTACACCAAAATGTACTTAGGAATTTGTTGTCCCAATATGAGATGATAGACTATGGGATACCAAAGAGTACCCACATCCATTCAAAGAATATTTGAGTAGTGGCTTCTCCTATGATATAATTCTTGCAGGCCACCATAATCACCATCTTCAAGAATCTGTCGATGAGCAGAAAAGCACAGTTACTTCCATGCTTAGTAAAAGGAAGGCCAGAAATGTAATACATGCATATGGATACCCAAGGTTCCCTAGGGGTAGGAAATGGAGTATAAAGACCTTTCTTCTTGTTGGTCGGTTTGGAAATGGTGCAGGATGTGCATAATCTGATGTAAGATTTGGCCTATAGAAATACTTCTGCACTACTTTCTTGTTATCTCAACCTCGAAATGCCCAACCGCCTGATTGTAGTATGCTTCCCAAAAAATATTGGCTCGCTCGTTTGAAGGAACACAAAGGTGTCCTAGGTGGCATAGCAGGGCATCCTCGAGGTGAAAATTTGGAACTTGCTGACCCTCTAAGAGCGTTTGGTGTGTGTTGCCAAATTCTAGGTCACTTTTGTAGAGACATGGCCAATCAGAAGTCACATGCCCATAAGAGTTGAGAACAATGGTTAATATTGTGATCGATGGTCGGCTCAGATAGTCTGCAACATTTTGGTGTTTACCTTCTTATACTTAATATTCAAATGGAACTGTTGCATGCATGTGGACCACTTCTTATGGTGATAATTCTGCAACTTCACTTGCATCTATATGAACTAAAGGGGTCAATCATCTGTGTGGATGACCGTTTCCTTCCCCAAAATGTAATACTTCCATTGTGGGCAGGCTTGCACAATTGAATACATCTCTTTGTCATAAGTGGGATACTTTTGGACAGTGTCTGAAAGTGTCTCACGTGATATGCCACTATTGAGTAAGGACTACCTCAAAAAAATAGTGAGAGAACTCTATCTCAATCCCAAATGGTTGTTGCAAGTCTCGTAAAGTGAGCACTGGTGTAGAGAAGAGGCAATGTTTCAACACTGTGAATGCCTTATATTGACATTTAGACCATAATAATTTTCCCTTCGCTCCTCCCTTGGTGACTTGAATCAAGGGCGAAGTTATATGAGAGAATCCCAAAACAGACATGCGGTAGAAGCTAGCAAGACCCAGAAAGCTACTGAGCTCTGTCAGAGTGATTGGGGATGGTCAATCCCGAATGAATTGGATCTTGGCTAGATCCACATGCACCCCTTGTTTGTCAATAATTTATCCCAAATTATTAACCTAAGTCATGCCACAACTGCATTTTTCCAAATTGGCTCACAACTTGTCGTGCCACATTGTTTGGAGAACCTGTCGGATGTGGTGGAGGTTCTCTTCCCAACTCTCATTGAAGATCAGGATGTCATCCAAGTATACTAGTACAAATGAGTTGGTGAATGGCCACAATATGTCATCCATCATCCTCATGAAGGTTGCAGGAGAATTCATCAAGCAAAAAGGCATAACAAGCAATTCAGAAAGACGCTCCTTCATTTTGAAGGCAGTCTTCCACAAATTGGAGGGTTCGATTGGAACCTGGTGATATCTGAACTTCAAGTCAATGTTTATGAAATAATTTCCCCCCTTGAGTTGGTCTAGAAGGTCGTCAATTAGTAGAATCGGGTACCTATCTGAACAATGATCTTGTTCAACACTCGATAGTCAATATAGAGTCTCCAAGTCCCATGCTTCTTGTGTACCAACACAATCGGGCTACCATAGGGCGATGAAATTGTCCAGATGTGACCATTCTGTAGCAGCTCCTGAATATGTTTTTTGATTTCATCATTCTCCATAAAAAATCACCAATAGATTGAACCATTGGGAAATGACACACCTTGGGTCAAGTCGATGGAGTGCCTAACCTAACAGTTTAAAGGCACCCCTATAGGGGTGGTGAAGGTATCCTTGTACTCTTCCACGACCTTGTCCATCTATTGTTTTCATGCAGAGGGGCCTTGTCTAGAGGTCGTGGCTACCATCTTCTTCTTTCCTTGAGGCCATATCACTAGGAAAGCAAATTTCCATTTTTCAAAATGAGCTTAGTGCATTCTTTCACAGTAACCAAAGAGACGTCTATAGGCGTTGCTACCTCTGGTATCCTATACAACTTATTTTCCAAAGTAAAAATAACAACATGAGGCCTTGACTCTACACAACATGTCGCTTCCACAGGTATAATTGTCCTAATAATACATCACAAACATCAAGGGGAGAAATGTCACATAATACCTCATCTGTGAAGGGCCTAATGTAGCGTGGAAGGTGGCACTTCTGGCTCACGTGAAGATCTTGTCCTTAGTGAAGCCACCCGACAATGTATGGTTATGGGTGTTTTGTTTTCGGTAAGCCAAACCATTTCATGACCTCTACCAAAATGAGGTTCTTTTGGTTCCTTCTGTTGACAATGAACTATAGTGGGGAACCCTTTACCCACATATGGGAGTGGAAAAGGCCTTCGTCCTCCTCTAGATCTATGGTTTTCTACTTCTAGATCGTTGTGGTGGAAACAATGGCATTGGGCTTGACATCGGTAATATTCTTCCTTTCTCCATTCCGCTTATCGGGCTCGGACTCATAGTTGAAACATGCATCTCATTTATTGACCCGACACTCACTTGTGTTGTGAGTGGAGCTCTTATGGAACTCACAACACTTTCTCATGTCCTGCTTTAGCTTCGTGGTGTTGTTCTTTACTTACAGATTTGAAGGGTTTTCTGGGCCACCCACCTTGAATTTATCCTTTGTTGTGTGGTTTGGAGGCACCTTTCCCTTGTTTAGGATTTGCAGATCCAAAATCTCACTTTTTATGTTTAAACTTTTGTTTGATATTGACAGCGTATCGATACGTGCCAAGAGAGGATATTTCCAGGAACTTCATATCATCTTGGATGTACCTATGTAGGCAGTCGCAGTACTTAAGTACCAAAATTTTCATAGAATCCTTGATACCCAACTTTCTGTGAAGGTTATGAAAAACATTGGTAAACACCGATGCATATTGGTCCCTTTCCTGTCGCAGCATTGTCCAATTTATGTATTTATCATCATAGATCCCGAAATCGTAGTACTACTCCTTGATGATATCCGAGAATGAATTCCAAGTGGGTAAGGCTGAAATAAGTGAGGTCGCACTTTCATCCTTCTACTCATAGTAGGTTTCCCACTAGTCCTTGACGTGGGGAGCAACATTGAGAAGAGAAAATGTAATATTTCTTTGGATGGAAAAATCATGAACAAGAAAACATCCTTCTAGTAGATTTAACCATTTATCTACGGCACCTGTATCTATTTGGCCCTCAAATATGGGAATGTGAAAGCTTACTTGTACCTTAAAAGGAGTGGAGCCTCGAGAGTCGTTACTGGATGTGGATGCACCATTGATGTATAACCATTAAGGATCCGGGAAACATTATCCATCATCGTGTTCCTTTGTTTCTTGAGGGTCTCCTCTAGCAATATTTTGATACGATCTCCTACCCCCTTGTCTTTCTTTTCTTCCCCCATGGGAAATCGTCAAGGTTTGGGATTAATGATATTAATCATTAGGTAACTATATGGACCTTAATACAACTCCAATATTATTAAAATTAACTCTTCTCATAATTCCTTACATATTTTAATTATATTTTTCTTAATGAGACAAGTAAATGTAAGGTGTATTTCTAGTGGTATAATGTGCATTGATTCCAGGTTTTTGAGAGAAAATCATGGAAATTTTGGCTAATTAAGGGAAGATCCTCCTCATTAAATCCTCACTCATTCTAATATTCCTCAATCAAATCACAATAGCTTGGAGTTGCAAGTAGCTGAGTCACGGAGATCATGGGAAACCGAGCGAGTAACAGTTAAAGAGCGAGTTCATCTTGAATTTGTGAGCCAAGCCTCCCTATATTTAAGGAATTTTTTGGAGAATTCACCTGTATAAATAAGGAGGCCTAGAGCCTCATTAGGATTCATATTTTTTTATGTAAGTTCACTAAGCATTTTCGAGTCCAAGTTTGTGGAAAAAAATTGTTATATAATTTTTCTCATATGATAACGAGAATGAGCATTTCCTTGATCCAGCATTGATTTGACTCAGAGGGATGAAGCTCTTGGGTTAGGTCCCAACCCTAGTAGAAAAGGCTCATATTATTTTACTTGTTTCATAGATTAATTGTTGAATTGGCTTTAGCATTGTTTCATTGCAAGTAGTGGTGAATTTGATTAGTTTGATTCCACTTGTGCATTGCTTTAGCATTAACTTTAGAGAGATAAAGGAATACGAAAAAGGCTCGTACCAGGTGGATTTGGCATCACTCCTCCCATGAGGGACCATGGTTTGAGGAAAAACTCATATTCAGCCCCAAAAAGACAAAATTTTGATTTCTTATAGAGTTTAGGGTTTTCTACTACTTAGGTCAACATCTTTTCAGTTTTCAAGAGTAGGTTTCAATTTTCATTTATGATATCTTTAGCTTTGTATTAGATCTCATGGTGTTTTACAATATTCTACAAGTATATCCATGCATGAACTGGGCAACTAAATAATGAATTTCTATTTTCTTAATTTGTTGGAAATCTTTCTTTCTTGACATGATTCATGGATAAATGTGAGTGATGTATGTATTACACGAGTTTCAATAGTGTAGGAAGATCAAACGCCAACAATCCTAGCCTAATCTCATCCCTCCATGATCACCAAAAGCCACTAAGTTCATCAACTAATTCATCATTCCATAAGAACAACTCCAGCTTTGTTGAGCAAATCAAATGATTTTACAAACTTTGGTTTGATCTTTGAGGAAGTCCTAGCCACCCCCTTTCCTTGTTTCTTCCATCATTCACCTACCCCAAGCCCTATACCACCTTCCAAATCACTCCTATTACTCTCCGTTGGATCCTATAGGAATAAAATGGATCTTGTAGAAGCATTCAGACATCTTGTAGGAAACATTATGACATCCTATAGGACGACCTGTAGTGGCCTATTTTGAGGCTGATTTGTGCACGAAGAAACCAAGAAGATATGAGAAGGCCCCTACTTTCCTCCCAAGCCATCTAACCCTTCACCACCATCTCTAACCCACTGGACACACCATCAAGAAGATTTACCATTAACATTTTCACAAAAAAAGGACAAAAGGAAAAAAGAGTTATCGTGTTCATTCATATGCATAGTAGTAGAATGCTTGGTTATTTCAGATTGCATGTCTAGGATAGTTAAGATTACACACATGCTAGCTTATAATTCTCCTTAAGCAATATCTCTTAGAAATTAGTTATATGAGTGGTGCGTTTAAAGGATTGGTTTCAGCCTTTCCTTACTACAATAGATAATATTTCAAAATTCCATTTTCTTCATTAATAATCAAACTTCTTCGCAATCAATAGAAGGCTTGTTTGAGAAACCATAGTTGTCTATCACTAGCTCAGCAGTGACAAATGTTGACCCATCACATCTGCTTGTGTATACAACATTGCGACCTCCAAGTTTGTATGAACCCTGGGTTGATAAAGTAAAGTTGGTAGCCACAGGAATTGCAGCATTCTTGCTACATTGTTGGTTCTTATCACTTTTTGGCACCGTTGTGAACAAGGTGTCTCAGTAATATGTGCTTTTTTTTTCTTTGTTGCATTCTTATCTCTTCCATTCTTCTATTAGCTCCGTTTCTGAAAAAGTAATTGTAAGTTGGTTCTTTCTTTTCCATTCTGCAAGTGAGATTTCATTTTGCAGTTAGTTTCCATTCAATTTGTTATTTCAATTATGCAATTAGTCTCAAATTTTGAAAAGAAAAAAAATCAAAACAAAAACACTACTTTCATGCTTTGTAGGAATAGGCATAACTTAGGAAAATTTCTACCAAATACCCCCACCACTTCAGACAACTAACCTTCCCTCTCCTTCAAAGGTTGACTTGGAGGACCCCTTAGGAGAACACCTAGTGTCTTTTTAAGAGCATATAGGGGGAAAAGAAGAAGGAAAACCTATTCCAACAGACCTAATGGATGAAAAAATAAATGAAAGAGTATATAGAGAAATAATCGAGGGTGATTTCCCATCACGGAAACCAATAGGGATGCCAAGTTGAAAACGTAAGCCCATCTGGTCTTCATCACTTTCATGGCATGACCTTCAAGGATCTAAATACTTTCTTGTCTAAGTCCATTTACACATGTAGCACTTTGAACACACCACTCATGACCAGAAGGTAATATTATTCCCATCCGTCTGAAGCATGCAACTTTGCATTGGTTCATGGGTTTATCTATCGACATCATCACAACCTGGGCTCAGATGTAACAAGCCTTGAACAACAAGTATCAAGATTACTAAAGGTCCAAAGAAACTAAAGTGGAAATTTTTAGAATGACCTTGGGGCATGATGAATCCTTAGAGGATTATGAGGAATGATTCCAGCTTATCTACAAAAAGGCTAGGAGCACACTTTATCTTAAGTCACTGAAGCTAGTCCTACTCACGGGGGTCAGGGAGGACCTTCTAGATACCTCAAATCTGCTAGTAGGAGGGGACGTCCACCATCTAACCTATGATGAGATCAATATTATGTTTGTGAACAATTCTACGACATCTAGGAAAAATGGTAGTGGTAGTCAACCAATGGCCAACTCATCCTCTTCCAACACATCCATAAAAGGTGAAATTGCAAATATGCTAGAAGATTTCAAGAGTGAAATGTTGCAAACCATTGCCCTATAAATGGACAATATGCACATTAAGAGAAAGCGGGACGAAGCATAGAAACCATTAGCCATCTTCTACCCTAGATGCACAAGGAGGCACCCGAGGAAATAATTTCCATTAAACCTTATAGAAATTTTCTCGGTTTGTGAAGAAAACAACTCCACAGAAAAATGCCCTTCTCTACTTGGACTAAAACCTGTGTATTAGGGAACTAAAGGGGTGACTGAACAACTTTGCTACAAAATCAAAGGAGACCTTGTTTGCATCCAACATACGAATAAGGGATGCAAGGGTCATCCTATCCATATTACAACCCTAACCAAAACACATCCATCCCCTCTTCGGGACCCCCTTGTCATCCCTCCTTGTCTACACCTTCTCCTTGGTATTTTGCACCTGAGTACCACTCACTACCAACCAACCAATCATTTCATCCATATACTTCTCGACAACCTCAGTGGAATGCACCACCCTAGGGGTGGAGATCCCCATACAATGGTCCTCCAACTTTATTTCCTTCACCTCCTACTCAACCACAACTTTTACACCCTGCTCCACCTAAACAACTTCAGATGCATCCCCTCCCAAATATGAACTTGGAAAACAAACAGGTGCAACAAGTATATAGTGGAGAGATGTCCTACCCTGCTTATGCTGTGGAAATTTAGGAAATCAACCTAAGATCTCAGAGAGTAATCCTGGACAACCAACCTCCATCTCCAACTAGGGAGAGTGAGGAGAAAAGAGGGGAGAGTATGCCTAGAGTGAATCCACCATCCTTTCCTAAAATATTAACTCATCCAGTGCCGCCTATGCCAGAAGAGAATGATCTTCCAAGTGAATTAAAAAATCTATGTGTCAGAATTCCACTTCTCCAATCCTTTGGAGATGTACCTATTTACAAAAAAATGATTAAAGAGAAGTGTTCCAAACATCTAGGGAGGTGAAAAAGGGACAACCCTACCACTATTCTCATTTGCAACTATCTGACTTAATGCTTTGGCAGGTAATTTCCCCAAAGTATTTAGACCCTCGAATACTTGTAGTAGATGTACACATCAGTGGCACCATTGTCACACACACCTTGATTTATCTTGGGGCTACCATTAATGTAATGAATAAGGACACCATGCTCAAGCTAAATCTCTAGGGTCGATTAAGAAATACCACAACAGTATTGCATCTTGCAGACGATTCCATAGTGGCCCCTAAGGGGATTGTTGAGGATGTGATGCTCTCCATTGACTACTCGGAGTACCCTGCAGACTTTCTAGTTCTCCATCCTAAGGCCAAGCTTAATGGTTATCCTCTCATACTTGGGAGGCCTTGGTTATCCACTACCAATGTCTACATCAACTCGAGGGTTAGAAATATGACTATGAAGGATGAGCATCTATTCAAGCAGTTAGTCTTGTACCCTCCTACTTAGCCATATTTAAAACATGATTTACTTCTATGAATAGAAGTGGAGGAAGAAGATGAAGTCTACTCAGCCCAACTCTATACCCTAGAAACTACCATGGGAGGAGGACAACTCGATGAAGATGATTTGGTTGAACACATACTCCAAAATCCAACTCCTAGCACCTTGTCCTTGAGGAATTAGTAAAGGAAACCAAGAGAAACCATAAGATTTATCTATTCTTAGATGATTACAACCCTACTCGTGTTAAGACAATAGAATTTGGCCGTAAAATAACTTTGAAAATCAAAACCTCCCTTTATGTACACCAAGAATAAGAGTTGTGCAACATGCTAAGGGAACATATAGATACCTTTGCCTGGAGTTATAAATAAATGAAAGGAGTGCCTACCTCGTTGTGTACATAGCACATTTATATCAAAGAAGGTTGCAAATGAGTCCAACAACGCCAAATGAGAATGAACCGAGCTCTTAAGGATATATTCAAGGAAGAACTCCAAAAGTTGTTGGATGCAGGATTCATTTACCAAATCTCCGAAAGTGAGTGGGTTTCTCATTTGGTGTTGGTTTCTCTCGTGCTTCTTAAAAATTTACATCGATGACAAGTAATCAAGTGACTTTCAAGCATGTTCGATGTCAAGACATCTATTCACATGTTAGGATTTGTACTTTGATTAGGTCGTGTTGGAGCGCAAGATTGTAGACTTTGATCACAAAAGACCAAGCTATAAAGTGATGTGACATAATTATGTTGATATACATGTCTCTTTTAGATCGATGGCTACAACTATACCATGAGTTCTCATATGTTATCCTTCTCACTGTTGGATGGCTACAATCATACCTTGGTTTCGATATGATCATCTTTATAGGATGGTTGCACCCATACCTGGATCCATTTACATGATCATTCTCTGGGGGGCAACGTCAATACCATGATTCATGTATCATCTCAATTAGTTTTCAGTTATATATATGTACCTATATTTTCTTGCACGTTTTCCACCAACACACTACAGTTCCCCACACTGATTTATAAAGCATTTCATCCCTCACTCTATTTCAGCCTTCACGCTTTATGGGGCATCTCTTACAAATTTTTTTTTCCCTATCCCTATATACCTATTCCTTGATCTTGAAGTACCTTTACAATGAACCCAACATGCTTTCCCTTCATGAAAAAACTTCCATTGTGTCCCTTTTCATGAGCAAAACAATTTCCCGTTGTACCATTTCCCCAAAGTCTTTTGTTTTTCCTAGTTTCCAAGACTCGCGCTAATGAACCTTGTCCTCCTTGTTCTGATATATAGGGATTAACATTGTCTCTAGCACCAACCAGAGTGACTAATATTTGTTCGAATCATGTCGGTCCTCTTATGGAATGTGTTGTAAATAAAGAGCTAAAGCATCGAGCTCTAGAAGCTTCGTAATGAAAGTCCGATAGATGGTTTAGTTGGATGGGGTCACAGATATGAGTTTCGGCTTCTTTCCCCTATAAGGATGGAACCACCTCAAGAGATAAGGGCTTAGCTGATTAGAAGACAATCCATCTCCCATCCATTCATGGTATATAAAATTCCTTTTTCCCAAGCACAAGCTAGTGTTAATATTGGTGTGTTAGTGCTAATTAAGTTTGGAATAAATGGAAAGCTATTCAGAGTTGTAGATCTCTAGTTTGGAATAAATGGCAAGCTATTCAACCTCCTTCGTTGGAGCTTTGTGAACCCATGTGTTATCTTCAGTTTGTTTCCCCTTATCGTCTCTCGTTGCAATTCCACTTAGGAGAGCTATATTCACATTTGGATCCCCTTCGCAAGGCTCAATCCTCACCATTTGAAGGTTCTGAGTCAGTTTCTGTGGTAGCACCCTTTGTCATGTATCCTCACTATCAGTGTAGGATAGTCCTCCGTCTCATGATAAAACTAAATACAATATTTTCATGACTAACGTGTTGGGTTAGTGCATTTACGGGCTTAGTGTCATGGTCCTCCATAATTGTAACAGATCAACTGTCCTCGAGCTCTGCTAGGTCATGCTCCACCTCAGCCTCGTCTGCACCCCTCAAAGCCTATTCCCACCATTCGAACAATCTACTCAGGAGGTTGCATCTCTTCGTGAAATCTATAGGCACGTGTTTTCTCCATCATCAATTCATAACATTGAAAATTGTGGTGATAGTGCCCTACTGACCTATAGAAGTTGTAGAATAGTTGTTGTAGTGTTTGTACAAACTTCTACAGCAAATGATAATTATCAGTCATATGTTTCCCTGCTACCTGACATATAGCAAACCACAACACAAGCCCTGCGCTTAGTGCTTCTTGGGCTTCCATCATTAAAGGCATCGATCCTCCTCCTGCAATATAGTTTGCAAAGACTCGGTAGTGGTATTTGTCATGCCCCTGAACTTTACATTTCAGGCACCATAAATCTTTGCATGCCTCCGGTTGAACTATTTTGTCCTGCTTCAAACTTTACATTTTGAGGAAAAGATTTTGTAACTGCGCATGGGTCTGCTGAACGACCAGATTTTGATCTTGCATTAGTGTTTCATGTAGTCCTATTGCAATCTCCAAGGCCTATGTCTGAGTCGTAATCTTCTATTATGATAGTGCAACCCTTAGGTGAGGCAGGAGTGAAGCCACGAACAACTCACGGTGTTGTCCATCTCTTAAGTTCATATTAGCTTCATGGATTTTACCTTCAATCTCTGATCTAATTCCTAAGATGTCTCACCTACTTTCATCGTGACTTCCTTGAACCCCACAATCCACTGCACCTTAGATTTAGGCCTACTAAGCTCTTTATTCAACGTGGTTTGGGTCTCTACCAACCTAGCATTTGGGTTATTGTTAGAGGAATTGATGTACCAAGTTAGCGCAGGATCCTTTAAAGCACTAAACATTATTGCCTTCTTCATGTGGTCATCTGTGATGCCCTGAGCTTCCTATACATCTTTTATGATGAACCAGAACTCGTTTGGGTCCTCATTTCCCAAGCCCTTAAACAAATATAGCTTCATTGAATTTACCATTTTAAAGTGCGATGGAGGTGGTGGTGGTGTGGGTGAAGCCACAGGCGGTGATGGTGGTGATGGTTGAGGTGGTAGTATTTCCACTTCATGTACCTCCAAACTTCAAGGTAGCTACATCACCTATTTTTGGCACAATAACATTTGAATCCAAGTATTTGAAGACTTCCAATACTTACCTCACGGACCTTTCAAAAGGAGTGACTCCATGTCACTGTAACTAATTGAGGTATCGACCATGAATTCTATCACAAACCCTATATGATATGATCAAGCCAATGATCGACACCACAAGAGATCTTATAGTCAGAGGCTTCCAATATTTACACTAACTTTAGGGTCCACACAATAGGAGCGTCAAGCCTCCACCTTCCTTGGCTATCTTCTAGCTTCACGATCCACTTGTATAAGTAGCTCTCTAGCGATTGATTCTTTGTCAGCTATGAATTTTTGTTCTCCTATTTCACGAATTCATGGATATTCCTATAAAACCAGTCTTTGACCTCTTTACTAGTTGGATTATAGTGATATGACATCACACATATCTCGTGCAGATTCATGTCCTCACAATAGTACCCTTTGTTGGGTTTGTGGGCCCTGACCCAAGTTAAGTAGTAGTTACCCAATCAAACCCCTAGACTACTGGACCTTTTCAGCATCAACCCGCATAGCGCGAACTGAAGTCTCACCCGAATTAGTATGGGGGGGATGTTGGAACCAAGTTTCTGCATTGTAAGATGGTCATGATATTAGTTATTCCCTTTGCCCCTACTTGACCTCAAGTCTCTAAGCCTTAGGGTTCTGTTAGTCTACCCTTTATTTCGCCCTTTAGTACCTCTACGAAGGTGTACAATTGACCTTTGCGAAACCCCAACCCATGGTATAGGGGCTGTCGCGTGGCTATTACAATGTATTGTATAGCTTCCCAAGTTATCTCATGTGTTTTACTTATCTTACTAATCAATAATAGTTAGCAGCACATAAACTGATATCCTTACTTGTGTTCAATTAACCAATACAATCACATATATTCATGAATTAAATAACATTATAAATTAAATGCAAAACACAATATAATTAGATGCATTAACAAGAACTAAATACATGATAATTTCATAATACTTCTCTTTGTTTATATCTTTTAGTTTAATACAGACATTAAACTATGAAGCTCACCTTCCCAAGCCACTCACCGATGCGGAACTCCACATTTTCCGTGGTACAAATAACTTAATCTAGTGGACTTCCCTCGCTTGAGATAAGCTTGACTTGCAACAAGTCTCAAACTAAATTTCCTTGTTGCCTCCTCTCTAATGATGTTACGGGATGCACCATTTTTCATCATGGTGAACAATGTTCCCTACCCAATCTTCATATCCACATACTCCAAGTTATTCCTCTCACATCACACTTTGGGAAAACCTTCATGCTACTACAACACCCAATATCTCCATCATCTCAATCGCTAGTTCTTCCTTCTTATTCCCATCAGATTGTGTAAGATTTTCCATTGTCAGTCTTGAAGGAAAATCCTTCACCACTTGATCCCCCATGCACAACTAACATTTTAGAGGTTTCTTGACCTTCAGTTTGCCAGCTACTTTTTCACTATCCTCCTTTTTACACTTCTCTTTCAGATTTTTGGACTTCTTTTTCTTCTCTCTAGTATCTTCATAATAATGATCTACAAGTATATCAACTACAGAAAATTGCCTCCTCGAGAGTTTTAATATCTTTTCTCTTCATATTCAGGAGCTGCTACAGAATGGTCACATCTAGACAATTTCATCGCCCTATGGTAGCCCTGTTGTGTTGGTACACAAGAAGCATGGGACTTGGAGACTCTGTATTGACTATCGGGTGTTGAAAAAGATCATTGTTCAGAATAGGTACCCGATTCTACTGTAGGTGTCCTAGGAAAACAAAGCAAAGTACGCACGTCACAGAGATCCAGTGTTCTGTATTGGATTTTCTTGATATATCTAGCATAACAATATCTAACCGCACTCGAAGACACTAACATAATAAAATAATAAAAATGTTTATATAACATAGTATTACAAATTATCTTTTACCCAAATTTTATTTTAATCATTAATTCTTTCTAATCTTTTTTGGAATTTTATTTTATCAATTAAATTAATTTTTTTATTAATTTATTTTTAATGAGTGAAAAAGTTTATAGCCAACATTTTATTCAAAACTTGACTCTAAAATAACTCTGAACCCATAAAATATTAAAATGGATATAAAATATAAACAAAATCAAATTTAGAAAAATAAATAATAAAATATAATATTTTTACTTTAAAATTTAAAGAAACCTTAGCCATATTAAAAACTAATTTGTATGGGATATATATATATATATATATATATATATATATATATATATATATATATATATATATATATATATATATATATATATATATATATATATATATATATCAGAATTTATCCACAACATATATATAGTGTTATTCTTCTGTGATGAGCCTCTATTTTCCTATCTGCATTAAAATCAAAATAACAGATAATGTCCAGTCAATCACTTGCAAGGCAAATTCATAGATCTATGAGGAATCATTGCTTTGGTGAGTCATGCCAGTGGGACTACTTGCCTGACTTGATTCTGCAAGACATTCCCTCTTGCCTATACATCTTGAACTGGATCTCAGAAACCTCAATAAAGTATTGCTAAAATACAATTACCCTCTCCCCAAGAAGGATCACATTTTACAGAGAGTAGTTGGATCAACTAGAATCTCATTGTTAGATGGGTTTTCTCGTTATAATCAAATCTTAGTTCATCCTTATGACAAACCCAAGACTACCTTTACTACTCCTTGGGGCACTTTTATGTATGTGAAAATTCCTTTTGGGCTAATGAATGCATGATCCACTTTCTAGACGGCTATGGATATAGCCTTTGCTAAAGAAATTCGTGATTTCCTTGTGATATATCTAGATGACATTACTGTGTTTCCAAAGTCTGATAATCAACATTTAGATTATCTAAGGAAAGTGTTTATTAAATGCAAGAAGTTTGGAATATCCTTGAACCCCAAAAAGTCCTTGTTTGGGTTAGAGGGAGGAACGTTATTAGGTCACATAATCTCAAAAGACGGTATAAGAATAGACCCTACAATAATAGAGGTCATCTTACAAATAAGACACCCTAGGAACATTAGAGAATTACAAGCATTTATATCTAAACTAGCAGAATTAACTAGATAACTTAATAATATGATTGAAAAAGAATCCACAATAAACTGGACTGTTGAGGCTAAGAAATTCTTTGAAGATATTAAACTAGCCTTAACTAAAACGCCTCTACTAATAAGTCCTAAATTTGGTAGAGATTTCATTTTATTTTCCTTTCCTTCAAAGCACACAATAGTTGCAGTCCTATTAAAGAAAAATGACCAAGGGTGTGAACAACCCATTGCTTTCTTTAGTAAAGCCATGAGATATACCCCTTTGAAATACAATATAATGGAAAAACAAGCCTTGGCTTCGGTAAAAGCCATTAAAGATTTTAAGGTATACATCTTGTATTCTCACATAGTAACCTATGTTCCCAATTCAGTAGTAAAAGATATCCTAACTTAGGATGGTCGAGATGGAAAGAGAGGAAAGTGGATTGCTACTATCTTAGAGTATGATACAGAAATTAACCTACGAAGTTAATCAAGGGCCAAGGTTTAGCCAAAGCCATGGCTGAATCGAACTGTCAGGCCTTGGATATTAAATTTATTGCAGCAATAGATAATGAAGAGGAGATGGCAACTCCCCTAATCAACCAACCCTTTCTTGAATCACCATGGTATGCCAATATTATTTATGTTTTACTAAATTTACAAGCTCCTCCTCAATTATCAAGGACTAAAAGCAGGTTTTTAAAGATGAAATCCTTAATATTTTGTATATGAGACAAAGTTTTGTTTTGGAGAGACCATGACGGTATTCTTCTCAATTGGTTATTAAAAGAAGAAGCTGACAAAGTTCTACAAGAGGTTCATGTAGGTGACTGTGGAGGACACCTTTACTAGAAGACTACAGTAGATAAAATCCTTAGAGTTGGTTTCTAGTGGGCTACCTTTTTTTCTGATGTCAAAAAATATGTGACCTCCTATCACAAGTGTCAAATTTTTTAGGGGAAGAAAAAACTCTTACTATTACACCTCAAGCCAATCTCTGCTGAAATACCTTTTCAACAATGGGGTCTAGAATTCATTGGCAAAATTCACCCACCCTCCTCTGCCCAACACAAATGGATCCTTACTGCCACAGGCTACTTTACAAAATAGATATAAGCCATACCTTCAAGGAAATCCATAGATATTGTTATTATAATCTTCCTTGAAACCAATATTTTATCTAGATTTGGATGCACAACGAAGCTCATTACTAATAATGCAGTAGCCTGTAAATCCAAAAGAAAAAATATGTGACCTCCTATCACAAGTGTCAAATTTTTGAGGGGAAGAAAAAACTCTTACTATTACACCTCAAGCCAATCTCTGCTGAAATACCTTTTCAACAATGGGGTCTAGAATTCATTGGCAAAATTCACCCACCCACCTCTGCCCAACACAAATGGATCCTTACTGCCACAGGCTACTTTACAAAATAGATATTATCCATACCTTCAAGGAAATCCATAGATATTGTTATTATAATCTTCCTTGAAACCAATATTTTATCTAGATTTGGATGCACAACGAAGCTCATTACTAATAATGCAGTAGCCTGTAGATTTATGCAATAAATACCATATCACCCTTAGCCATTCCACACCATATTACCCTTGAGGTAATGGACTAGCTGAATCCTCAAACAAAACTCTATCAAATATCATCAAAAAGTTACTAGAGGACAATAAGAAAACTTGGAATAAAAATCTAGTCAATGTCTTATGGGCAAAAATAGATTGACTACTAAGAAATCAATTGGTACTTATGCCTATCAACTAGGTTATTCAATGGAAGTTGTCTTTCCATCCTCCTTGGGAGTGCAAGTAACGAAGACATTTCAAGAAATATAGGTTGAACCAAATAGTATCTTAAGAAGAATCAACCAAACCATTCACCTACAACAAAGAAGAGAATATTCTTATGTCAAGTCTCAATTTGTGCAAGAAAAGATAAAGAAGACTTTTGATAAGAGAAGCAAGGCTGGTGATTTCTATATTGCTGACAAAGTGCTCAATTAAGACTCAAGGAGGGAAGATAAAGGAAAACACGGGAAATTTGATTTCCTATGGAAAGGTCCCTATGTCGTTTATGCTTATAGAGGAAATAATACTTTCTTCTTAAGAGGAATTGATCATACAGATGCAAAAGGTGGGCTAGTGAATCGACGAATGTTGAAATATTACTTTGAACCTAATTACTAATTTTCATTTGTATATATTCTATTATCAAATGACTAGTTTGGATTGGATAATGTATTTGAAGTTGAAGCCCGAAGAGAAGGCCCTAAAAATTAAAACATTTACTATCATAATTATCAATAATGTAGATTCATAGAAGGACACTTTTCAAGGAAATATCAACAACAATTCAAAGGCTACTCATCTCCAAAGTTCTTGACATTTCACAATCAAATGCCATCCCCAAGTGGAGCCACTGTTAGGTTGTAATTTCAATAGGAAAATTAAAGAGGGTATGTCCTAATGGAAAAATCAAAGGACAAAAGAATAAGATAGGGCCAAAAAACATGAAAATATATGAACCAAAAAAAAAAAATACCATGAAAGTATGCAAGTCCAAATGCCACTACTATTTACATTTATTGTTTAAAAAATGATTGTGTGCAACTTTTTACTCATGCCACAATCCATGGTAATCAAACTATTTAATCTTGGTTATCCCATGCTTTGAATTTCATGTTTATAGATTAGAGAATCAAATATGACCAAAGAGTTTAATCTTGGCAGATCATAGTTAGGTAGCGAAAATAAAAGGAGTTCATAAGCTTAATATGAGCCCTTGGATAATATAATGTTAGAATTAGATAGTTTGCTCTATGAAAGAAAAATAGATGAATAAGGGTTTTCTAGCCTAGACACACCCAAAGAAATCAAGAAAATATGTTAGAGGTAAGAAATGGGTAAGTGGAAGAAATTTTGTTGAACTACAAAGTTACTTGGATCAAAGAACATGCATCATGCTTACATACATATTTCAACATGTACGGTCAACTATGAATGAAAAACCAAATATTGTATTTTAGCAATACTTTATTGAGGTTTCTCAGGTGCATAAAGAAAATAAATTTCTTTAAAAAATGGATAATATAATGTAAGATTTTCCATTGTCGGTCTTGAAGGAAAATCCTTCACCACTTGATCCCCCACGCACAACTAACATTTTAGAGGTTTCTTGACCTTCAGTTTGCCACCTACTTTTTCACTATCCTCCTTTTTACACTTCTCTTTCAGATTTTTGGACTTCTTTTTCTTCTCTCTAGTATCTTCATCATAATGATCTACAAGTATATCAACTCCGGAAATTGCCTCCTCGAGAGTTTTAATATCTTTTCTCTTCATATTCAGGAGCTGCTACAGAATGGTCACATCTGGACAATTTCATCGCCCTATGGTAGCCTGGTTGTGTTGGTACACAAGAAGCTTCGGACTTGGAGACTCTCTATTAACTATGCGGTGTTGAACAAGATCATTGTTCAGAATAGGTACCCGATTCTACTGGATTAAGTTATTTGTACCACAGAAAATGTGGAGTTCCGCATCGGTGAGTGGCTTGGGAAGGTCAGCTTCATAGTTTAATGTGTGTATTAAACTGAAAGATATAAATAAAGAGAAGTATTATGAAATTATCTTGTATTTAGTTCAAATGCCACTACTATTTACATTTATTGTTTAAAAAATGATTGTGTGCAACTTTTTACTCATGCCACAATCCATGGTAATCAAAATATTTAATCTTGGTTATTCCATGCTTTGAATTTCATGTTTATAGATTAGAGAATCAAATATGACCAAAGAGTTTAATCTTGGCACATCATAGTTAGGTAGAGAAAATAAAAGGAGTTCATAAGCATAATATGAGCCCTTGGATAATATAATGTTAGAATTAGATAGTTTACTCTATGAAAGAAAAATAGATGAATAAGGGTTTTCTAGCCTAGACACACCCAAAGAAATGAAGAAAATATGTGATCCGGATTTAAACAGGAACACAAAAAATTACAGAGATAACCATATACACAAATATGCAGCGGAAATAATACTTCATTTCATTGATGGAAAATACTGAAATATGCCTACAATCAAAAATGGAAATAAACTAGCTAGGGCGATGGTAGCTTATCTCTGAGAAGAGATGTTTTGGCTACATGCCTCTGAACTGACTTACAATGAGGCTCGAAGGCCGATTTATTGTTGAGAAACAATGAAAAACCCTTAACATTCCAAAACCTAACCCTAGGAGATGAAACGCCAAACTGTGGGCCCCGTTTGGGGATAAGTTGGTACATCAACTCCCGGGGTCGTAACTTTAGCATATGATCTCCGTTTGATGCGTACAATAGCTCATTAGAAAGATCTATTTGAGCACTATCATTGTTGGAACAGGAAACAGTGGTCCATGTTCCATGGACCCGTGTTGCCCCCGGATTCCCCAAAAAACGTCGTTTAGGGCCTCAAAACAGCTCCGGAAGTTCAGGACCCGAAAAACTGCTAAAAATAGTAAGTTGTGCTAAAATTAAGGAAACTGAAAATGCTGAGAAAGACAATGGTGGGGGTCCAGGTGGAATTGGCAAGCGGCCACCAAGATCCACCTGGATCATCCTGTCATTTAATTTCTTCTTTTAAATTTTAGTTTTAGTATTCAAGTCTTACATTTTATTTCTTATTGAATGAGCTTGATAGTATAGAATACAATCATATAGAACCAGTGTTTTTTTTTGGTATTGTTATTCATATATTTTTCTGATTTTGTTGAAATAAAAAGACGCTCCTCGGGTTGATAATTAATGTCTAGGTGATTAGTTGTTTTATTTATTTACTAAGCAATTAATTTTACCCAATAGTCAATAAGGTCATCTTCATCTATCTGCGTACTTTCCACAATAGCGTTTAGTGTAAAAAATGGGTAGAGGGATTATTGATAAATTTCTTCCTCTTCCTCGTCCTATATCCACAAGGGTAAGTCAAGCTCAGCAAAGGGTTGAGTAGGGGGATCCAATAACATGCTTTGAGAGATTCCCATTCTTGATGAGGGTGTCTAGCCCTGCAACTAATCTAAGCATCAACAGTGGCCAACCAAGGTATCCATAGGATGAGAGGGTAACCATTAAACTTGGTATTTCACTGGAGGACAATGAAATCTATGGGATACTCCCAAGATTCGATAGATACCATCACATTCTCAATAACTCCTTCAGGGATACTATGGATCTATCTACAAGATATAGTATTGTAGTGGTATTCCTCAAGGCTCTTTGGAGGTTGAGCTTTAGCATGGTTTACTTGGTCATAACATTGATTTCATCCCCAAGGTAAATCAAGGTATTAGGGACCACAAATCTATTAATGTGCACATCCACTACTATGCTACCAAAATACAAATACTTTGGGGAGATCACCCTCCAAATAATTAGATCAAACAATTGTCCAACAACATTGATAGTGGTGGCATATATTTTTCTTATCCCAGGCCTCTTCAAACTTTCTTCCTTGATAATATTTTTTTAAATGGGGACATCTTTGATGGCCTAAAGAAGGGGTATTTTAACATACAAATTTTTCAATTCTCCCAGAAGTTCAACCTCTTCAAAGGTGTGATGTTTAGGTTGGACCAACCTTTCAGGATAGGGAGGTGTATTGGATTGAGGGGTACTATCCTCCTTCTCTTCTTCAATATCTTTAGGTGGAGAAGGTTGTCTCTTGGATTTCCACAACATAAGCAGGATAGGATGTTTCCCCATTGTAAAATGTTTGTGCATGTTTATTGTTCGGGTTTGGATTAGGTTGGGTAGGCATTTAAGGTTGTTTATGTGGGATATTGTGAGGTAGTTGTGGGTGAGGTTGAGGAGGAGGCATTAAGGAAGGAAGTTGGGCTTCCTAAGGCCTTCATCCTTATGAAGGTTTTCGCCATTAACGAGGATGAGGTTGATATGGCTGGAAAGGTGGGTTGACAAATTGAGGAGGGTATTGAGGAGTATAGGACCAAGGAGATGGAATGGACCATGATGGATGAGTTAGGGGGTACCAAATTTGTATAGGTGCATTATTATTTAAATTGTAAGGAGGATATTGTGCACCCCGCATGCCCTATTGATATGGCCGAGGGCATTGGGGCATCCTTTAGTTGATGAAGCAAATCTACTCCAAGTCATTTTCTACCCCCTATTATACAAACTTTAGTCCTAGAAGACAGGGACATTTGTCTATCGCATTGTTTTCCTCATAGATAGAGCATACTTCTATGGTGTTCAATGGGCACTTGTTTCTGGGATGCCTCTTAGTGAATCTAGGGGAAAATATATCTAGTGCCCTTTTTTCTTCCTCTTTCTTCCTTTTAATCTGCATAGTGTCCATCTGTAAGGAAAAAGTATGCAAAATTTCACTCTTGAAGTCTTCCAACATATTACCTATCTCATGCTTGATGTTTGAGGTTGATGGAGAAGAGTTAACCAGACCTTGATTGAATCTTCCTCTTTTCCTAGCATCCCTAGAATGGTTCTTGATACTTTCTTGATGTCATCGTAAGTCAACTAGTAAATATATCCTCTGGACAACATATCGAGGGTCTCCATCACATCCTCCCTAATCCATCAAATAAGTAAAATCTTGAGTGATTCAGGATCAACGGTATAGTTAGGGCTCCTATAGTTGAGTTGGAACCTTTCCTCATAGTCTTTTAAGGAATCATCTAGCCCTATGGTCATTTTAAATATTTCTTCTTTTGTCTCCTTACACCTAAAGTAATACATGTAATT
Source organism: Pinus taeda (assembly GCA_000404065.3). Lineage (NCBI taxonomy): Eukaryota > Viridiplantae > Streptophyta > Pinopsida > Pinales > Pinaceae > Pinus > Pinus taeda. The sequence goes on along the minus strand of APFE031055359.1, from coordinate 58,750 downwards.
CTCATTAAAGGCTTGTTTCATTTGTGCCTACATAGTGATTCTTTCCCATGAAGGCTCATAAACTAGTGCAAGGCCACATCTGTAAGGGGGGAGGGAAACACTTCAGCTTCTATTTGTCAGAGGTATAGTCATAGGTCCTACAAACTACAACAAATTCAAAAATGAATGTGTCAGGGTCCTCAAAGGCTAGGCCATGGAAGTGTGGAAGGGAAGTGGGGATCATATTATTCATTTTGGCCTCCCTATTTTTTTCTCATATAGGATAGAACTCATTCTACCTATTTTCAGCCATGTTTTGGATAGGTGATATGGGCTCTTCCTCCGCTACAGGGTCTTCAAAAGTTTCAGGTTGCTCACCTAGAGTATTTTATAACTCCCCTATGGTCAGAGAGGGATGTTCATAGTCACCAAAGAAGAGTGATGATTGATTGCTTGAAGGGGTGAGGGGTTTTGGTAGAAATTTCCCTTGATTATTCCTACTCATATGAGGCATGAAAGAACTAGTTTTTTTTTAACCTTTTCAAGTCAAACAATGTTGATGTAACACAAAAAATACAAAGATAAGAAAATTGTAAGTAAAAATTACACCTACTTGGACACCTCCTCAACAATGATGCAAAAAGTGATGAGCCTTAGTATCACAACAAGAATGTTGGGAATCCTAAGGCTACAAACTTTAATTATCAACCTGGGGTTTGTACAAACTTAAGAGGTGACAGTGCTATATGCACAGTCTGTCAAGTTCTACTCATGCAACCTTCAAGAAATGGACCATATCAAGGCATACAAAGACCACTCTTTCAACTAGCTTAAGGAAGGAAATTGCATGAAAAGAGAGAGAGTTACACCCTAACTACAAGAATGGAAATATTATTCTACTTGAAGAAATGAAAATGCTACTCATTCAAATGTAAAGACTAACTCTAATTGCAAGAATGTAACTACTGTTCTAATTGCATAAATGAAAAATATTATTCTACTTATGGGATGTAAACCCTATGCTACTTGCAAAAACCTAAATCAATACTCTAACTACAAAATGTGGAAAGTTGCTTTGAAAAGGAAATTAATCTATTCAACACTAATGTTTGCAACTGAAACCCTAAGAAAGCATGAATGAAAGAATTAGGCCTAATCCACTTTGCATTGAGGAATAACCCATTTTTATAACTATTTTTAAATAAACTTAGCTTTAGTGATAGAGCACATGTGCATTTCATAAGAAAACAATCACTACCATTCAAATTTGGAAATTTGTCCTCTAGTCCTAATTGCAAAATTATACTTGTAGCGAAGAAAAGGTAAGTATAGAGTGGTCTTTGGTCCTCCCTAATCATGGATTTAGATCATGGGGGTCATTATTTAACCCCAAGAGAGAATAATAAATATTCTAGAGAAAATATGGTCAAGTTTGGACAATGCTACAAGATGCTACATGACTGCTACAAGATTGCCCCGTTTTGCTACAGGATTGGATCTGTGAGCATCCTAAGGGTGGAAAAAGTGTTAAGTAGGTGGGGAAGTGTAGATGAGGGTGTATGAGGGATATATGAGGCTTTTACCAAGCATATCAGCTCCCATAGGTCCATCTTTTGCAAAAGAAAATGCTCACGGTGTCCTTCAATGACCCATAAATGTGGTTTTGGTGGTAGAGTTTTGAGGGCAATGTGAGATGAGAAGGAAGAGGTTGATCATGACAAGATAGATGTAGGATGAGTGTGCCAACCCTACAAGTGGCTGGTTGCACATGAAGAACAAAAATCAATCCCTTTTTGTACTTGAAAATAATGCCAAACTAATTATCAAATTGCAAGAAAATAAACTAGATAAGAAAGGATGAGTTGAATTTTATGAAACCAATTAGGAAAGGATGAGTTGAATTTAATTTCATTAAGATTCAATCTATATTGCAACATGAATTTTACCTACATACATGAAATCTTGAATAAGAATGTTATTTTAACTCCTAGATATGAAAAAACATAGTACATAAGAGAGAAATGATCTAAATCCTATAAACTTGGAAAGGAAAATAACCACATCTTGTTGGCTTGTTGTTGTAGACTCTTCAAAGACACTTCCCACAAGAGAGGTGGTAATCAAGCCCACAACAACAATTTTTTTGCAATAAGACTTCTACTAAGAAAGAAGGAAATTCTACTACTAAAAATAATGCATAAACAAAATACACAAACAGAGATTGAAGCCTTTGGGTTGGGCCCTAACCCAAGGGTACTCACCTCTCTAAAACAAACTTAGATGTGAGACAACATTAAACTTCTCATTAACATAAAATGAAGTTCAAATACATCATGCAAAGGAAAAATGACGGTATCAAGCTCTTGGCTCTTAGTATCTCTCCCACTCTCCAACAATTTGAATCTTAGTGAGCCCTTAGGCTTTCTTATTTATACAAAGATGACTAAGGGGAAACATCCTTGTAAAGAGGGTTTCTTCCATCTGAAATCTTGAAAAAGATGGATCTAGCTCCTATAGATCCTCACAATTAATTTTCATTAGTTGTCAGTATAGCTCGAGTTGTTGAGGAGTGATTTTAGGGATCAAGTCAGGTTGAAGGAGAGTAAATGCAAGGGACAAGCCTCCTACATATCCTCTAGATGCCTCCAACATGCCTCTGCATAGTAAATGCACTAAAAAATGCTCATTTTCCTACACATTAACCACATTAGGGCACAACATATGACAAACATCCTTTAGTCATCCTACTAAGAACATTATCGCCAAAAATATGTTAATTAATGTGATAAAAGAATAATTTATAGGTTGGAGGATTAAAAAATTGGCCTTATAATATACCTATTGATGGGGCCCGCTAGTAATAGGAATTTCCCATAGTATAAGTATATTGTTTTATGGCTTTTCACCCAAATGTAAACCATAAATAGTTAAATCTGTGATGTAATAGAGAGGCATACTGAGGGATACATGAACATAGACTTAGAGATAGAACGTTTTTCAGTGTTGTAATAGGATGGATTAGGCTAGTGAGCCATGGACATCACAATGTAATGAAGGATTCTTAGAAGTAATAAAAATATTTGTTTGGGTTCATTTTTTATTGTTATGCATTATATTGTGAATGATTTGATCTATCTGTTATATTTTTTTAATGATTGTTTTACTGCACAAATTTAGGGTATAGTTAAAATTTTATTGTATTTTAATAAGGATCGTGATAACATAGGCCCGAGGTCTTCTTCATCATCACAGAGCTATCTAGGTTACTAGAGTCCCTCATAAGATTCCCAGGGTGATACTTCACCTACTCGTAGATGATGCTGAAAGGGCTGGTGTCTGAGGGATTTTGATGGTTGTTTCACTTTTAAACTTGGGTCTTCCCTATGTGCAATAAAAAATGGTTCCATTGTTAGGACCTGGATCTGCAATTGAAGCGGATGTGGAGGTCGACTAAGGAAGAGATACAACAGTGGATATAGATGAAGGAATGCAAGAGAAGTGGTTACAAAGTTATGTCTTTATAGACTTGTATGGTATTTTCTTTACTGAGTTTCATGTGATTCTAGCTGAGTGGTTTCCAAGACTATTAGAGAACATTGGAAACTAGTGCACTATGGTACCATATAATTGGAATCTAGAACTAATTGTAAAAGTAAGTTTGGTAAACGATAAATTCTTCCATGCAATCAATTTCTGGTTGAACAGTATTGGAGGGGTATATTTTTGAATTCAAGATTGAAGATACAAAGTCATATAATGAAGCTGAGAGGAATATTTTCAAAGGATCATGGGGGATATTTCTAAAATAATTGTTTACTTGGATAAAGATGTTTTTGTGTAACAAGGGAGTGATCTCACTAGAATCTGATAACATGAGTAGTTAAATATATTTGTGTGTGATGGGGAGATTTGGGATGACGAGTGGATGGCTTGAGGGAATAAAGGCAAGGGATATAAAAGAGTGAATGATGATGGATAACTTCGATACATCAAATAAATAAAATCATAAATAATAAAATAAGGGTGAGAGAACGTACATCGGTATAGGTAGAAAGTGCAAGAGAAGAAGATAGCAGAGTGTTATGTAATGGAGTGATATTTTAGTGTAGAAGTGAGGTGAGAGAGAGATTTGTTTCAAACCCTACATTATTTAGAAGGATTGTAAGAAGGAAAAAAAAAAATAATAAGTCAACATAGTGAATATTAGGAAGAAGGAATAAAACTAGACCACCTACCCGATGGAGTGCTATGCATAAGGGACAACAACTAGTTTCACAACAAAAGAGGAAGGATTAAGGAAGGAAAGCCTCATCTCAATTTGAAGGAAGAAGAACCAGTGTTTATGAGTGAACCTAATTAGGCCATACCCCACATTGAACCCATGACCCCATGCATGTCATCAAGCCAAGAAGTAAGATCACTCAATAAGTTATTGTGGTTAAATCTAGTTATTGAAGAGAATAATAAAAGTAGTAAATATAGTGAAAGTAGTAGAACTTTATCTAAGGTATCAAAAACTCAGCCAAAGGTATCATAGAACAAATTACAAAGAGAATAATAATGGACTTTGATCCTTCCATGCAAATGTCAGTCTCTTAGAGTGTCAAATTTGAGGATCTAGAGCAACAATTTTTTTTTGTGTGAGGTAGTTTGGACTGTTAAGCAAGTGCAGGATGAATAGATAAATGTGGCAGTGATTATGTACAGATTCCATGAGAAGTTTTTGATATTGGTAAGAAAAAGTTCACTTGGAGTGTCCACATAAAAATATGCAGACAATATCATTTCAAAAGCTAAAACTGATTGCTTGGATGGAAAGCTCTTGAAAAAATAGGTTGTTTAACAAACCGACACTGAAAATAGACTTCGAATGTGAAAGTTATACCCATTTTAAAAAAGAAATTAACGACGGTAAAGATCCATGTGGTAGGTAGAATTTGGCCCACACAATGATGGATGTTGATAAGAAAAAAGTAAAGATATTTTCCTTGATAGATTTGCCTATAAGTTCATTCTCAGAAATAAATGCTTTATGAAGTGATCAACATTTAGAAAACAAGCATGAATCATTTTTACATGGAAGTTACTTTATAAATGAAAGTTGCATATGAAATAACCAAAAACTTAAAAAAAAAGGGATTAAAGTTATTTTATAGTGATTCACTTTTATATGACAAGTGAAATACACTTTACAATAAATTTATGAACTAACTTAAGTTTACATGATTTTTTCAAAAGTTAACTTAGAAAAGGGTTTGAACTCAAGATTTCTTACTAAATAAAGTAACTTTTAACCAAGTGAACTAGGGAAAAAGGTATAATAACAATAGTGAAAGAGGGTGATGTTATTATTGTTGGAGCTCTACCTTGAACTACATGCCTTCCAAAAGAGATGTGCTCATCCATGACTAGCCCATGTAGTTAAGTGGGAGGTTAGAGGGGGTGGCAGAGTCCCCCCTTCATTGCACCGATTGCGTAGCAGGGGGGTCATAAGGGGGGCGGCAGCCCCCCCTGTCTAGGGGGTTTGAGGGGGGCGAGTAGCCCCCCTCTACGGGGTCTAGGGCAGTGCCATGGGGAAATTTTTTTTGGACCCTATATTAGGTTGGGCGGACCTACCTATGGTTTTGGATGTGATGGTTTTCAGTCCATGGTTTTGGACGCGATGGTTTTCGGTCCAAGGTTTTGGACGTGATGGTTTTCGGTCCATGGTATTGGATGCTTCAGCATGTATAAATAGTATTGTAACATTGAAAGGAACATAATGAAAAATCAAGCTGGTAGTCCTGGTTTTGGGATTCAGGGGAAAATCTTTGTGTATATGTGTTTTATGTGTTATGCTCTCGCATTTGTTTATTCTTTGTTCTTAGAATTAGTATGCAGGAAATTTTTGTGCTCATCCAAAAAATAACAACAATTAAAAACAAATCCAAAATTTTGTTCTAAACATTTGAACACTACTGAGAAGCGGGGGGTGAATTAATAGGGTGTCTTATTATCAATTTTACAACTTTAAACTTTTCTACTGAATCACATATATTAACCAACATAACATTATATTATCTCATGCATATAAACCATATAAGCATATAAAACAAGATAACCACGAGAGAAACAATAGTCAACACATCAAAAACACATCCACACAAAAGACACAATATATCTGGTGAAAAACCCTTCACCAAGCAAAAATCCACCCTTGTTGATGTTGCGCTACTCTAAATCTTCTGTTAAGAAAAATATGTCTTTTACATAGACTTGTTGACTCCCATCAACTAGGAGACTCAACCTCATATAGAATAGGACAACACCAATAATCTAAGATAATCGATTCTACTGATTAGCTCGGAAGACTATGTTCTCACACAGATCTATGTAGAAAATCTTGTAGATTCACAAGGTCATGCAATGTACTAAAGCACAAGACAAGAATCTACTTCTACTTTCAACCAGCGGAAGCGAATAGATCGATGAAAGCAATATGAACAAGAATAAGATAAATCAATGGCACATAACACAAGATGTATTTGGGGAAAGCCACTGCTCAAAATCCTGCTATCTATATTGCATATATCAAAAATATGAGTGAATATACAAAGAATGTTCTCACTAGAACAATTCCACACAAGTATGCACAACTCTCTCAGCTCACAAGCTATCTCTTGGCCAACACTTAGCCAATTTTACAACTCTCCAAACCCCTAATCTCTTGCATAATTCTTAGGATGAATATCCCGTACTTAAAGGGAATTCATGCTTCCAAAATTGCACAATCCAAACATAGGATCAATCTCTAATGCATGCATGAAATTTACACTCCAATAAATAATACCATTGATAGTACATTGTCCCTACACTCTAGTCTCAATTGGGTCTTTCTCTGAACTGACATGCATGATTTTCTCATGAGGGAATCTTTAGTTAACTAGAGTAGCACTAGTGGATGCGTTAGTGCACCAATTGATTGTTATTCCTCTATGAGTTCCAAGAACAATTTAGAACTAATTTAATTGAACTTAACTCAGTAAACTGAGTGATCTAATTTCCAACTCAATTTAAACTGATAGTAGACCCCTAAAACTTAGGGAGAACATATGCATGACTACAGAAAGACTTTCAACTCGAAATTCCTAAGATAATTAAGTTAATTAAACTTAATTAACTAGTTACAAGATGCGATGAGAATAGAATTCCATTTTAATTCTTAGTTTAAGTCAAGGACAAATCAAACTAGAATTTCTTGTTGCTTTTTATGAACACTCCCTCTCAACAAGAAAGAGATTATCAACTACCCTGATCCTGGCTCTGTGAAACTCGAATTTACATCTTGAAAATGGCTTTGTCAAAATGTCAGCATCTTGCTCCTTCGTGGGAATGTACTCTAACAATATGATCTGCCTCAATACACAATCTTTGAGATCATGATATCAGATATCAATATGATTGGACCAATCATGAAAAAGTGGATTTTCAGAGAGTTTGATACAACTTTGATTATCACTATAAATCACTGTTGGATCCATCTACTAACCAAACAAACCAACCAAGATCTTCCTCATCCAGATGGCCTCACATGCTGCTTGACTCACAACCATGTACTTTTCCTCTGTCGAATTGAGTGTAGCTGATATTTGTTTCTTGTTGTACCAAGAAACTGTCGTTGGCCCAATACTGAAGATCCTTCTTGATGTGATCTTCCTGTTGGATGGACTCCCTTCCCAATCTGCATCGATGAAGCCTTGAAGCTTCACTCCTTTTGTTCATTTGTACCATAATCCATACTGAGAAGTGCCCTTGAGGTATCTCAACACATGCTTTTCCGCCTTCCAATATATCTACATATGCCTAACCATCGCTTGACTAAGATGGTTAACTACATAGCACATATCTGATCATGTGTTCACCAAGTACATGACTGAACCGACAAGTTGCCTATAAACAGTAACTCCCACTACTTCCCTGAAGTATCATCCTCTTTCCTCTAGTTACCTGCTAGAGGAATCTCCATGGGTTTGCTGCTCTCTATGTGAAATCTCCTAAGTATCTCGTTGGCATACTTTCCCTAAGACACAAACAACTCCCATCTCCCTACCATACCCCCATGCCAAGAAATTAATGCATGATCCCCATGTCCTTCATCTCAAACTCTCTTGCAAGGTCCTCCTTACAAGACTTGATCATACAATCATCACCTATCAATATGAGATCATCAACATAAAGTACAATGATCAATAGTTTACCTTCCACCACTATGTGGTACAAGTTCGCATCTGCTTCACCCTTCATGAATCCCAACTTGGTGAAGTAGTTATCTATCCTGGTGCACCAAGCGTGGGGTGCTTGCTTCAGCCCATTTAATGCTCTCTTGATCCGACACACATGCGACTCATGGTAAAAGGTGTCAAAACCTTCAGGTTGCTCTATGTACACCTATTCCTTAATCATGCCATTAAGGAAGGATGTCTTCACATCCATCTAATGTATCTTCCAACCCATTTATGCTGATAGTTCCTATATAGATCTGATTGATGAGTACCTTACAACAGGAGAAAAGGTCTCATCATAATCATCTCCTCTATGTGTGAAAAGCCATGAGCCATAAATCTAGCCTTATGCTCCTCCACACTACCATCAGCTGGTTTACCTTGTAAAGCCAACCGGAGCTCACCACTCACTCGTCCTCTGGTCATGGGACCACATCAAAAACATTGTTACAAACTATGGAGTCATACTCCTCCACCATGGCATTGACCCAAATTGACTTCTGCATTGCTTCCTTAAAGGAAGATGGCTTTGTCACAACACATTTTCCCATAAGAGCCATGTATCCAATGTACCTCTCAGGTGACTTGCTCTGCCTGCATTGAGAAGTGGGTACTCCCACATTCTCCCATGCATCATCCTACAATCTGTTAGCCTATATAGTGCTACGGTTCTGAACATAAACCATTTTGTTGCATGCCTCAGCCCACAAGTGTAGTGGTAGGCCCTGATTATAAAACATCACCCTTGTTGCCCCTACTATGATTCTATTCTTCCCCTTGTCCACCCCATTCTACTGATGGTTATGGGGTGTCATTAACTCCTATTTAATCCCTTTCACTGCACAAAATTTCTTAAAATCATTTGAGACATTCTCACCACCATTATCGCTCTGTAGAGCTTTAATGTTATTGCCCAACTCTTTCTCCACCAATTCTTTAAACTCACAAATCTTTGTGAAATTTTGATCCTTTTTCTGCATGAAACATATCCAACATTTATGAGAATAGTCATCAACAAATATAACATAATACCTATGTTTGGTCGTGGATGCTGTTGAGAATGGTCCACATGCATCTGAATGGACTTTCTCTAGAATAGCCTCTGATCAACTATCTCTGTCGTGAAAGGAAGACTTGGTGTATTTTCCCAAAGCACACCCCTTGCATGTATCAACTTTCTCAAGCGTACCTTTGGGAAGACTGGTAGAGATCTGTGGCAATATCTTCAAGGCCCCATGATTAAAGTGGACCAATCGCATGTGCCACAACTCGCCAACCTCTCAGCTTTGTACCCTTTCTGTTTTTATGCTCCAAGGAGAACACTCCTCTACCTCTACCTTATAGATACTCTTCACCTGAATCCCTATCTTCTTTACCTGACCCATGGCTATGTGTCGAAGGAATGCCTTTCCTTTTGACAAGACCACGTCATAGCCTCTATCCTCAAGCATAGAAATAGATACCAAGTTCTTCTTCAGCTTGGGCACATACATAACATTCTTCAAGGTGAGTGGAGTCTGTTCCTCCCTCTAAAAAGTAATTATGCCCAATCCAGTAACACTATACTTCCCGTCGTCACCCATCTTGATATGCATCTAGAGATATTTCTCCTCTAGGTCACTGAATAACTCTTTGTCACTAGTCATGTGGAATGAAGCTCCACTATCTAAGTACCATAAACTTCCCATCATTGATGACACCATGCATGCAATGAGGGAAAATTCCAATTCAAATTGAGAGGCCAAAGCCTCACCCAACGCTCCTCCCGAGGACTTCTTCTTGGACTTTTTGAGTGGAAAATTTGTAGCAAAATGGCCTAGCTCATGACAATGAAAGCACTTAACTTTTGTCATGACTTTCTTCTTACCTCCATGATAAGAGTCCGATTTGGATTAGGAATATTTCCCTTTCCCGTATTCACCTTAATAAATAAGGCCTAATTCTCTTCATCATCAGTCTTTGATGAAGAACCATCCCTGGCGTTCCTCCTAATATCCTCGTGCATCAAATCTAACTACAGTCGTTCCCAATCTGATCGCTTCTCCTGACCATTGAAATAGTCTTGATAACTATGCCAACTCTTTAGGAGTCCTAGAAGAGAAAGACACACCATATCTTCCTTCGAAACTGTGATTCCAACACTTCCAAGTTCATCACGACATTGAGTGAACTTGGTCAATTATTTTGGAATCGGCTCACCTTTCTCCATTTTTTATTTTTCGAAGTTTATCCTTCAATGCCAATTTCCCTTGGTCACTTCTATTCTAATACAAGTTTGTCAACGTTTTCCACATAGCATATGGAGTTTCTTTGCCATGGAGACTCGAGACAATGTGGTCTTGAACTCCCTCAAGGATTATCCCTCTCGCCTTCACCACACACTTCTTCCATTCGACCAAATGATGTGCATCTGATGCTGCTAGCTTAGGAATTTCTTGATCAATGAATTCCTTCAAGCCATTTTCCCCTAGCATAGCCCCCATTCTATCCCTCCAGGATATAAAATTTGAGCTGCCTTCCAAGGCATACTGGAGCTGCAAACCGTAGAATTCCATATGTCGATCCTAAAGCATGTATTTCAAATTCGAATTTTACCTATAACCCAAAACTCAAAACTTTGAAATGTCCTTTAGTATACTATTCTCAGCTCTTATACCATGTAGAAAATCCTATAGATTCACAAGCTCATGCATTTTACTAAAGCACAGGACAAGAATATACTTCTACTTTCAACCAGTGGAAGCCAATAGGTCGATGAAAATAATATGAACAAGAAGAAGATAAATCAATGGCACATAACACAAGATGTATCTATGGATATCTACTGCTCAAAACCCCATTATCTATATTTCATAAATCAAAAATATGAGTGAAGATACAAAGCTTGTTCTCACTAGAACAATTCCACACAAGTATGCTCAACTCTCTCAACTCACAAGCTAGCTCGTGGCCAACACTTAGCCAATTATGCAGCTCTCCAAGCCCCTAATCTCTTGCATAATTCCTAGGATGAATAGCTTGTATTTAAAGGGAATTCATGCTTCCAAAAATATAGAATCCAAACATAGGATCAATCTCTAATGCATGAATGATATTTACACGCCAGTAAATAATACCATTGATAGTACACTATCCCTGCACTCCAGTCTCAACTGGGTCTTTCTCTGAACTAGCATGCATGAGTTTCTCATGAGGGAATCTACAGTTAACTAGAGTAGCACTAGTGGATGCATTAGTGCACCAACTAACTGTTAGTCCTCTATTAGTTCCAAAAACAATTTAGAACTAATTTAATTGAACTTAACTCAGTAAATTGAGTGATCTAATTTCCAACTCAATTTAAAATCGTACTGGACCCCTATAATTTAGGGAATCAAAATTCCTAAGCTAATTAAGTTAATTAAACTTAATTAACTATTTATAAGTTGCTATGATAATATAATTCGATTTTAATTCTCAATTTAATTCAAGGAAAATTAAACTGGAATTTCTTGTTGCCATTTCTCCACACTTGCTGATGTTGCGCTGCTATGAATCTTCTATTAAGAAAAATATGTCTTTTACATAGAATTTCTAACTCCCGTCAGCTAGGGGACTCAACCTCATATACTATAGGACAACACCAATAATCTAGGATAATCAATTCTACTGATTAGCTCAGAACACTATGTTCTCACACAGATCTACGAACTAACATATGTTGAAATCCACCACGATCAATGATCCTTGCCCAACTTTTATTGAAGGAAGAAACTGTTCCTTTCACTGAAACTTCATAATCGCTGCTCCACACCCATGAAGTCAGTTCTCCTCTACTCTATGCAGACCTAATTTCATATATTTTCATACTGGATCCCAACACTTTCTACTCAACCTAATTAGGCTCTGCAATATGATCTCCAACAACAATACACCATAAAAAATCATATAAAATCACCATGATCATATGATCTCCAGATAAGAAAAATAATGGCCACGATGCATGCATCAAATCTGAATAACATAATCACCAAAAATTAAAACAAATCTCACACTCATCCATAATGTCAAACCCTCACTCCAAACTATAATTTTTGCATAATACAATTAGGAACATACACCACAATGTCTATGTACCAAATTCTCTAGCAACACCTGCAAAACAAAAGTGAGAGTATAAGAGATGGAGCTATACCAAGCTCTCCATCTCTACCAACACACTCTACTACAAATCTCTGCTTCTCCGATCTGCTATCTGAAATTTTGAATCAATACACTCCTTTAGCAAATAGATCAGCTCATTCTGCTATGATTAGAACTCATACACTAAAGTAATATTGCTCACCAATAGGTCTAAAGCATACTCACACAATGAAGCCCTTTCTATCTCACACTATCAATTCATCCAACCAACCAACAACACTCTTTTTTTTCTCACATAAGTAAAAGCCAAAATATGCTCAAACATTCTACAAGTGAATACCACAGGTAAACACCACGGTTATGCCAATACACAGGAAATCTATACCATGGTAATATCCAAACTAATACCATTGGAAAATTCCTTGGTTATGTCAATACCAAGGAAAACTATACCATGGTAATATCCAAACCAATACCATGGGAAAATACCTTGGTTATGCCAATACCAAGGACACCATACCATGGTAATCTCCAAACCAATACCACGATAAAATACCATGGTTATGTCAATACCAAGGACTCGTGTACCATGGTAATATCCAAAACAATACCATGAGAAAATACCTTGGTTATGTCAATATTAAGGACACATGTACCATAGTAATATCCAACCACTATCATGGGAAAATACCATGGTTTGTCAATACCAAGAACTCGTGTACCATGGTAATCTCCAAAACAATACCACATGAAAATACCGTGGTTATGTAAATACCAAGACTATTTGTAGCAAGGTAATATCATGTGCCAACCTACTCCACACACACATACCAATACCATGGTAACGCCCATACCAATAATACATGTACCATGGTAATACTCATGCAACATCATCATCAAGCCAACACATGGTTGTAACAAGTCATCTCCAGCATGAAGACCTAGCACTCATCAACAACATATATCACTTGAGAAATCATCTCCAACTCTTATAGCAACAACATCTATTTATAGTAGCAAAAACAATGCCTCTATTCATGTCAACACATGCCAACATAAGGAAACACCTCCACGAACACCATACTACCATCAAGCTACATCATCAAAGACCGACATCAAGGGTTGACATCAATGCCAACATAACCAACTCAATGCCAACTAAACTAGTTGCAACCATGCTACAAGGAAGACATCCACAGATCATCTAGGCTACATAGGGTTGACATCAATGCCATTATGAACCAATGCCAACATCAACTAACTAGAATCATGCACACCATAAGGCCAACAAATTCCACAATAATGGGGTTAAATCTTGGTTACCTTACCTAGAAAATGCAAGTTTTCTCGTTTGTGATTTGTAGAGGTTGCACAAAGCATATGAAAAAGAGCCTATATAATCAAGAAAACACATTCCATTTTATTTCTAATTTTTTGAGATCACCCAAAGCATAAGGAAAAGAGAATATGTAAACCATAAAGAGTAGAAAACTGGAAATATAAACAAAAAACTGAAATATGAACTCTCTATGTTTTTTTAGAAAGGCCATATTTGGACTATATACCTCCAGAACTGATGAAAAATGTTGTATCTTGGGAAAATGGATGAAACAAAAAGACTTCTTAGTTGGAAAACATTATAGATCAATGGAATAATCCATTTAGACCAAAATGGTACAAAAATAGCAGATCTAAAAATGGCGTCAACACAGGCTCAAGATCTTAATCACCAATAAGAGTAGCTCTTCAAATGGGCTCTAATACCATGTTTGGGTAAACAAGGTATTCCATACATGATGAACACCTTCATTAACCACTCACAAAACCAGATCAAATATTACAATTATAATATTTTTACGTGGTTAAAACCATCTAAGAGGAAAACAATCCATGACCCTAGCTAACGCTCCCACTTGAGTAATTTTTTAAAAGCAAAAGAAAATATTTTACACAAGAGAGTTCCCATAATCAATCATCATCTATGACCCTCCATGCCATTTAAATATAGATCATGTACCAATCCAATGCTAATCCATAGATAAATAGTCATTGTATTGAGGAGGACATGAGACGTTGGATCACTCTATGTTTAGAACATGTTATGATCATTGAATTACAATGCAACAACTAATACATATTAAATAAACACACTTTTACTCAATAGACACATTATACTATGTTGAACTTAAATAACACCTAAGTTTCCAAATATCCTAATACCCTCCCCCCCATGATAAGAAAGAGAGTTCAACTTCTCATATTTGATTCAGGATGCATTTGGGGGTTGCTAGTGAGGACAAGAGGTAAATAGGAAAAGCTCGAAGAACCTATTTGAATATCACCAATCAACTTGCAATATTAAGAGAATGAAAAGTATAGCTATCAAGATGCTTTGTCAACTTATAAATTATATTAGTTTGGTACTTGATCTTGAGAGAATCAATAGTGAGGAGGTCCTCCAAGTTTTTCGATGGAAGTGTACACCTCATGTATCCCAGAATTCTTGTGATGTGTCCCTAAATAACTAAGAAAGTTGTTGACACCTAATCATGGGGATTGGGTGAACATTTGTAAATAATGTAAATAATAAATAATGCAAAAGGAAGAGTCATGGTGAAACCCAAGAGTCACTCCCTCATGTATATAACTATGAACAATCTAAATGAATAAACATAGTTCATTTGAGGTGTTATCTCCTGTCCTGACATGGTATCAGAGCCAGCTCCATTTTTGGCTTCCCTGTCTGCCCTTGTAACTCCATCCTACCTATTTTCTACCTATTTTCTAGAACTCACACCTTTTTCATGCTTCTGAGACCTAAACCCACCTTCTATACACTGTCATAGGCATTTCCTATTCCTTGCCTAAATGTTGTTGGGTAAACGACTCGTCTCCCCATACCACTCCACTGTCGAGCACCGAGACCTCTTGAGCCCCTGCCTGGTCGTGTGAAAACCAAGACCTCATTCTGGTGGTGGCACCACTCAGATATAAGCTCTAGAGTGTTGGTGTGTTAATACTGTGGTATGATGCATGGTATCAAAGTGGCAGAACGAAATGGTATCATAGTAGAATGACCTAGATTTGTTTGATGGAGAAAAAGATCATAATTAATGGTGGAATCGATGCATTGAATTCCATTGGAGTGGCATGAAAAAGGCAACAGTATGTTCCTCCGCATTAAATATTTGTTGAAGATTGTGTTTTCTATAACTATGGTAAAGGTTCCTCCTGCATAGTCGGCTCATACGACCTTTTCATATAATGGAGTCTCTTGGTCTCAAACTCACAAGGCCGAGCACTAACATTGTAAATCATGGCAGTGTTGACTCTATCCTGGAAGGTGTGATAAAGGGCATTCCTGTTGATGTTGGCCATGTTCAAACCTTGACCACATTCCATGTTCTTAGAATGTCAAATCCCAAGATCTCCCACTAGACTTCTACCCTCCCTCTGTTACCTTCACTCCAAAGCATTATGCTTCAACCCTCCCTTTGATACCTTCACTCCTCACTGTTATGTTAAATGTCATTCACCCCCTGCTTTGGCTGCCCTTCACCAGATACGCCCTCCCCCATTAAAAACCCTGTCATATAGCCCTCTCCCATATAAAGTCTCCCCCATATAAATCTCCTTCATATAACCCTCACCCACATAAACCTCTGCACTATATATATATATATATATATATATTAGAATTGTAATTTTTTTTTACAAAATTACAACTGGAAGCGAAATTTCTTGTATTTTATTGGCAGAAGAAGTATTTTTTTTATAGTACACAGATTTTACAATGCATTCATTGATATCTATTATGGGAGTGGTTCTCACCGGGAAGGAGAACTATCTAGAACGGTCGCAGAAGATCAAACACACTCTCATTTTTAATGAGTTTTGGAAAGGAGTTTGTGTTGGAGAAGGAGACAATGAACCAACAAATCCTACCTCAGACAAGGAATTCGTCATTTGGGAAAACAAGAATAGAAAGGTCTATGCCTTGATTGAAACATCTGTAAATGAAGAGGTGAGCCACCATATTTCACCATTTTTGAATGCTTTTGAAGCCTTATAAAATTTGAAGTAAATCTATGACTCACACTCTGCACTTGAAGTTGTCCAACTGATGATTAAATTGTTCAGCCTTGAATTACAAAATGATGATCCTCTTGCTCTTGCATCAGAAGTAAAATCTATTATGCATGATATCAAAGTCACTAATTTTGAACTAGACATTCCTCTGATAGCTTTTGTAAAGGCACTTTATCCCACTTATTCAAATTATCTTGAGTCATTGGAAGCAAATGGAAACATCAAAGAAATTACCTTTGACTCCATTGTGAATAAATTTGTTGAGAGAGAGAAAGATTTTGGGAAAAAGATAGCTCCTCAGTCTTCGGAAGAAGATGTATGTATTACACATAGAGAGAAGAATCATGCTCAAGATTCTTCCAGAGGAAGAGGTGGCCAAAGAGGAAGAGGAAGAAGAAATTTCAGAGGCAGGGGGGCAGACTCTCTCAAGGAGAAAAGTATGATTTGCATTTCATATGTTGCAATAGATATGGATCACATGATGCATCCACATGCAAGTTGCCTTGGGACAGAATTGAGAAGGAAAGAAATTAACCCAAAGGTAAAACCAATGACAAAGAGAAAGGTAAAGCACCTGAATCCTCTCACTATCTTGTGGCACATTGTAATATTCGAGTAAATGAAGACTTGTATAATTCTTCACTTGCTTCTTGGAAAAATGATTGGTTGCTTGATTTAGGATCCACTTTCCACATGACTTTTAGAAGAGATTTTTGTGAAGAACTTATTAACAATGCTGATGGAGAAGTATACTATTTAGACAAATCAAAACTCAAGCCATCAGGGCTTGGCACAATCAAGCTCAAATTGCATAGTCTTCCAGACTTTCTTCTACATCATGTTTTATAATTCCCACAATTGAGGAGAAAATTGTTGTCCTTGGTCCACATCACCAACAAGGATACTCCATTCATATGTTTGATGGCTAGGTTGAGGTGAGAAAAGCATCACATCACTCACTTGTCATCACGGGGATAGAAGAAGAAAAACTTCTCAAACTGCAAGGTACCTCTGCTTGTGCACAAAATTTCTCATACAATTCTCATTATGATGAAGGTAAATTTCCATCAAGTCTATTATGGCACGCTAGATTTGGACAGTTGAACTATGACAACCTTCACTCGTTGAAGAAAAATGGGGTTACTAGTTTGCCTACAATTTGTATGCAACTTAAGCAATGTGATGCTTGCATTCTAGGAAAGCATAGAAAATAGTCTTTTCATGATTCACATTCCAGAGCACATAGAAAAATTGAACTCATTCATTCAAAATTATGTGGTCCAATGCATGTTCCTTTTGCAAATGGAAATAAATATATGATGACATTTATTGATGACAACACCAAAATGTGTTTGGTTTATTTATTGAAGAACAAATTTGATGTTTTTCAAACATTCAAGAACTTTGACACATGGATTGAAAATGATGCACAATCTCATATTGGCTCTATTCGCACTAATAATGGAAAAGAATACACTTCAAATGAATTTTAAAACTATCTTCACCAAAATGGCATCAAACATCAAACAAATGTACCTTATAATCCCCAACAGAATGGAATAATTGAAAGAATGAAGAGGACAATCTTAAATATGATGTGTTCCATGATGTTTTTCAAGAATGTAAAATTGATGTTTTGGGTTGATGCAGTTCTATGTGTTGTATTTGTAAAGAATAGATGTCCATCTAATGCTATTAGAAACAAGACTCCTTATGAAATGTGGTATGGCCACATTCCTTCGGTAAAGCATATCAGGGTCTTTGATTCCACCTACTATGCCTTGATACCAAAATTACATAGAAACAAGCTTGGTCCAAGGAGTCATAAGTGTATCTTTTTTGGGTATTCAAACACTTCCAAAGCATACCATCTCTATGATGAAGTTAATAAAAAGTTTGTTGTATCTAGAGATGTAATCTTTCTTGAATCTTCTAAAGCTGACAATGTTGTTGAGCAGAAACTTGATCGCTTAGATAGCTTCAGAAATTCAAAATCATTTCAAGAATTTGATAATAATATTCCACATCTTGAAGGGGGGATTCCTATACTCGATCAATCCGTGGAATCTTCTTCTGAAGCACTCTCTTCCCCACATGAAACTCCAACCACTCATGATACTTTGAGTGATGTGATTGAGAAATTGGGAGATTCAATCTTGATTCAGTCCCAACTCAATCAATTGAGCAGCTTGGACCACCTCAGAAATTTCCCCCAAAGTGGTTGACAAAGACACTTGAAAGTGTTCATCCTGATGAAGTTGGAAAGACAGGAACAAAAAATTCAACTAGGTAAAATGGAGGGAATGTAGATGATTCTGATTCACCTGTTGATATGGATGATTCTTATGATTGTTAACTAAATTTTTCTATAGATTTTGGACCAACTTCTCATGATAAATGGAAAGAAGCGATGCAAAAGGAGTACGATGCCTTGATAAAGAATGGCACTTGGAAGTTGGTTGATCCTCCATTGGGAACCAAACCGATTGGATGCAAGTGGGTCTACAAGAACAGGTATAAAGTTGATGGCTCACTTGACAAGCACAAAGCCACGCTTGTGGAAAAAGGTTTTGCACACAAGGAAGGGGTTGATTATGAGGATGCTTTTTCCCCCATATCAAAATGGGCTACCATCTAGACACTCTTTTCCCTAGCAGCTTGGAACGGTTGAAAAGTCCATCAAATGGATGTAAAAACTGCTTTCTTGAATGGAGATCTAAAAGAGAATTTTTTTATGTCCTAGCCTGAAGGATTTTCTGTGAAAGGACATGAACATAAAGTATGCAAACTTGTGAAATCATTGCATGGCCTCAAGCAAGCATCGTGAGCCTGGTATGAAAATTTAACTGAGCATCTTCTGAAACTCAAATTCAAACATTATGATGTTGATGATGTAACATTATTTTTCAAGAAAGTTGGCAAAATAGTTGTATATCTTGTAGTATATGTAGATGATCTGTTGATGATAGGGAATAATGAGAGCTACATTGCATCCATAAAGAAGGAATTGAGGAAAGGTTTTGGAATGACTGATTTGGGCTATGTTCATTACTATCTTGGTATTGAAGTAACTCAACATTTGACGTCTATATTCCTTTCTCAAAAGAAGTACATTGCAGATATGTTGAACAAGTTTGGCATGGCTGAGTGCAATCCTCTAACTACTCCAATGGAACAAAACTTAATTATCACATCCATTGAAGGAAAAGAATTTGAGGATGCAACAAAGTATAGACAACTTGTAGGAAGTCTCAACTACATGACTACTACCAGACCATACATTTCGTTTGTTGTTGGAATCCTCTCTAGGTTTATGCAAAAGCCTTGTGAGGGCCATTCGTCTCTTGCAAAAAGAGTTCTAAAGTACTTGAAGGGAACTCAAGACTTTGGACTCAAGTATACATAGGTGGGAAACTTCATGTTGATTTGATACTCTGATTCAGATTTCGATGGAGACAAAGAAATTGGGGTATCTACTTCTAGTTATGTTATGAGTCTTGGATCAAGAGCTGCCTCCTGGAGATCATGCAAACAATTAATTCTAGCATATTCCACAACAAAGGTAGAATATGTGGCAGTAGCTGAGGCAAAAAAATAAATTGTGTGGCTCAGGAAAATTTTGGAAGATTTGCAGGTAAAACAAGTACATTCAACTCCACTCATGATCAACAACACCTCTACAATAAAGTTGGTCAAGAACTCAAAGTTCCATGATCAAACAAAGCACATCAATACAAAATAACATCTGATTCAACATCATGTTGAGGCCAAGACAATCCATCTATTCCATTGTTCCACTAATGAGAAGATTTCAAACATCTTCACCAAAGCACTTTGTAAAGAAAATATTGAAAGATTCAAAATGATGCTTGGACTCACCAACATCCCTTCAGATTAAGGGGGGTAATGTTGACACCTAATCATGGGGATTGGATGAACATTTGTAAATAATGTAAATAATAAATAATGGAAAAGGAAGAGTCATCGGGAGGTGAAACCCTAGAGTCACTCCCTCATGTATATAACTATGAACAATATAAATGAATAAGCATAGTTCATTTGAGGAGTTACCTCTTGGGCTGACAAAAGTGTTCAATAAAAAATTATCAGATTTATAAAGATTAATATTTGTTTAATAAGTTTCCATAAATTCCTCTAAAACGTCCCAAAAGGAAATAACTTGCATGACAATGGGACAACCGATTAACATTATATCATCGAAAAATTGTTGATCGGATAATGGGTCATCTTCCCAAAATAGTTAGAGACCATTAATCTTTCTATCTATTTAGCCTTAATAGCATTCCCTAGGCCCTCCACTACCAAAATAAAAAGCAAGGGGGAATCATCAATCAGAATAGAGAGGATAGTGGGGGAGATAAGCAAGCGAATCCATGAGGTTCAGGAGGAGGACAATCCAAAATCAAGATGAATTTTATGGAGGAAGGACAAACTACATTTATCAAAAGCCTTAGATAGATCCAACTTAATAATCATGTCTACCTTTTTGGATTTTTTCACAACTGAATTGCCTCATGTTCCACAATGATGTCGTCCAGGATTTGTCTTCCTTGTACATATCCAAATTATTCCTCTAATATGAGGAATGGTAAGATATATTTTAGCTTATTGCCCATTACTTTGGAACTTTTATCGCTAAGATTGTGTTGCATAGAATGATTGGTCGAAATCCATTAGGATGATTTACTTTTCCTTGTTTGGAGATAGACCCATGAAATGCCATTGAGTGTAGGTAAGACCAAGGTGGAACTTGGTGAATCACCCACCAATTCCTATATTGTGTTTCTTACGAAAGGATAATGGCTTGGTAGAAATATATGGTGAACTCATCTTGGCCAAGGACCTTATTTTTTTGCATTTCCAAGTTTGTTGTTTTGACTTCCTCCATAGTGACCGATCTCATTAAAACATCGTTGTGATATGGGCTAACAAGAGAGGGAATATGTTTGGTAATTTTATCAATGGCTTCCTTGTGATCCAACTACGACTATGTGAGAAGAGTTTGGCAATAATTTACCATATCCCTTTTGATTAATTTGTGCTCCAAGGTTCTAGTACCATATGAACCCTGAAGTGAAAAGGTTTATTTCTACTGTGGTGATTGATCATTTATTTATGAATTTATTTTGAATTATTCCCCTTTGTTAAGCCATCTAATCCTTGATACTAGAACTAGATAATTTCTTCCTGGATTTTACACCGCTCTAATTAATGAACAAGAATAACCTCTTATTTAGCAAAGGATTGTAATTGACCATTCAATATTATTTTCTATTATAGATCGACCATTATTCACTCAAGGTGTGGCCAAGCCTAAAATATATTGCCAACTCTTATTGATTCCATTTCTTGATATGAGATTTAAGATATTTGAGTTTTAATTGGAAATTTTTCATAGGAAATCCTTAGGTGGGTCAATTTTGAACCATTATTTCTTAGCCCTATCTTTGAATTTGGACTCTTGCAACTAAAATCTCCCAAATATAAACAATTAGTTCATAGGTTGTACCTTGATATCTTGGGTCAAGCATATTGGCCAATGATTTGAGCCTTGGAAAGAGAGTATGGATGCCTATAAGAATAGCTATATTTTTAGCATGATATCAAAGCCAAGGAAATGATCTAAATGAGAGCAACTTGTTGGGCTCCTCCTCTATCATTATTCGGTGTGAATAATCCATTAATTGCTTCTAAATCTACAAGTTTTAGCTAATTTATGGTATCTTTATAATGGCTTATTTTTACATCTAATCTTTTAATCCCCCCTTGTTTTTCCTCTGAAGATTTAATGAGGTTGAAGTCACCACCTACAATCTAGGGAAGTGCTATCACCAATGGATATTCATTACAGAGTGTCTTGAGGAAGACTGACCTGTCATGGGGAACATGTGGGTTGTAAACATTGGATATGAATCCATCCTATATCTATCCCATAGGCCTAACTTTGGTAGTTAAAATTCTTTGGGCCACTCTGAAGTTTGATATATGAACTTCTTTAGTGTTCCATATTGTTGTTAAGCCTCCTACATGCCATATTGCATCAATACCTATACTCTGTGATGCAACTGAATATTCAGAGGACATGATAACCATTATTTTTGCTATAGCACTTTGTATGATAAATGATTATTATTGTAGGTTGATATTTTCTAATTTTACTTTAGTGGAGCCTCTAACTTCCCTTGCAACTGAGTCATGTCATGTTCTATGAGGTGTTCTTCATTGAGTTAAAAATGAAGGGGAGGCGAGTGCCTCCATTATCAGACTTATTCCTCCATGATTCACTACCATTTCTCTTCATTCTTGTAGTAATTTTTATTTCTTCTATGGCCTTGTTGCTTCCCTTATTTTGCACACTTTGGCTATTTCTAAAGAAGAGTTCATGTTGAGACCCAATGAGGAAGAGGAAGATTACCTAAAGGATCGCTTAGAGGCTAGAGTTTGTATATAAGTAGTGCTCTCTTGAGAATTTGGATATGATGCTCCAAGATCACTTTCAAACCCTTACCTTCCATTATGCCAACACAAGTTATAGATCTAGTAAATGTAAGTCCATATCTATGGTGAAGTAAAATTATAAGTGTGGACACAAACAAATTCCTCTAGCTCGATAATGGGTCTAGCCACAAAAGATACATTCTATGGAAGATTTCTTGAGGTTATAACCAATTAATAGGGCCTACCTCTTCATACGCTTATCCCATTTGATGATTTCATTGCTCGCTCACCCCCTCTATCTCTTGCTTCCTTATTTAAACACCTGAAACAAGTAAACAACAACAAACAACAACCATGATAATAAACAAATTGTAATTCAACCTATTGAACAATTTAAGAAACATTAAGCCATGAATATGTAAGATGAAAAATCATGTAGGAAATAAATCAATAGTTGCATATATATTGATATCAAAGAGATATTACAACCATTATCTTGACGTTGTGGTTCTCCACTGACAAGACCCGGTTCCCACACACTTCTACTAGCATTTCATGATGGCCTCAATCAACAATAGTTTTAAGGCCCTTCCCTTTTAGGCTTCACTCTAAACCAAATCAAACTTCTCCCTCACACAACCAGATAGCTACAACTAGGAATATCTTGTTGTTTACTCCAAACCAAAATAGCACTAGCACACCAACATTAACACTACCTTGTGCTTGGGAAGAAGGGAGGTTTATATAGGATGAAAGGATGGGAGATGGATCCTCTTCTCATGGGAGAAGGTCTTATCCCTCGAGGTAGTTCCATCATTATAGGGGAAAGGAGCCCAAACTGACATCCTCAACCCCATCCGTCCAAACCATTTACGAGATTTTTGTTACGAAGCTTCAAGAGCTAGATGCTTCGGCTCTTAATTTAAAAAAAAATCCATAATAGGACCAACGTGACTGGAACACAGCTCACTCTCTCCAGTTAGCACTAAGGATAGTTCTAATCTCTACACATCGGTGCGGGGGAGACAAAGGTCATTAGCGTCGGTCTTGTAAACTGGGCAAAACAAAAGTTTCAGGGGAAATGGTGCAAAAGGGATTTGATCTGCTCATGAAGAGGGACACAATGGGAGTTTCTTCATGAAGGCAAAGCATGTGGGGTTCACTATAGAGGTCCTCCAGGATCAAGGAACAAAGAGTACAGGGATAGTGACAAAATTCTATGTAACAGATGCCCCCTAAAGTGTGAAGGCCAAACTAGAGTGAGGGATGAAATGCTTTATGAATCAATGCAGGAAACCATAGTTTACCATTGGAAAACCTGCAAGAAAGTACAAATACATATACATAACTGAAACCTCTGTCAAATTATACATGAATCATGGCATGGACGAAGCCACCCAGAGAATGATCATGTACATGGATCTAGGTATGGGCACAACCATCCGTCAAAGAGGATCATAATGAAACCAAGGTATGGTCGCAGCCATCCAATAATGAGAAGGATTACATCTGATAACTCATGGAATGATCATAGCCATCCATCTGAAAGAGACATGCATATCAACATATTCATGTCACATCCCTTCACAACCTAGACTTTTGTGATCTTAGTCCAGGGTTTTGCGCTCCAACACGACCTGATCAAAGTAGAAATTCTAACATGTGAATAGATGTGTTGACATCAAACATGCTAGAAAATAGCTTGATTACTAGTCAATGATGTAAACTATTAACAAGCACGAGAGAAACCACCAATAATGACAATGGTCCACAAGGTACTATTAGCACAATTCACAAAATGTGAATAGAGGAACTAAATTCGAACACCCGTGAAATCACTCGATCGAAAGACAATGGTGTGAACTTGTCGTCAAGTGTGAAGAACTTGCCATTAGGGGATGCAAGCTATAAGGTACTATAAGGGAGTTTCTCAGTCAACTTCCCAGATAATGAGCTGAAGTCGATGAAAAGTGATTATGCCAAAGGAGGGCCATAATGTTTCCCACATCATCGATGTGAGACAAAAGGATGCAAAATTATTTTGGGTGATACAGAGAATCATAGGTAAGTGTGACTGAAGAAGGACAACTCTTGAACATATTGGAGACATGACTAGAATTTTGGAAGCTTTTGGATTCATGGGATCAGTGGTCATGATGACATGGAAGAGATCAAATTGAAGGAAAAAAATGAATGGCCCAAACCCAGGAAGGTCAACGATACAAAGGAGGATATCCCAACGTGACACGAAGCAGAAAGTGTCATGTTCAAGAGTGAGCTGCCGACACAACTAATAGATTTCCAAATTTTCCCCCACCATTTCTAGCAGGCACCCCAATTATTTTTTAATCACATGCTTGAAGGGGATAGCATATGCTTGCACTGTAAGTTCATCCTTCAGACGAATTCGACCTAGTAAGTATAATGATCCCTAGGAAGGATAAGCTCATGTTCATCATGATGATAAATCTGATGTCGTTTAATAGTTTGACGCGTCTAAAAAAGGTGTAACTCGGTATCTTTTTCATGTTTAGATAGTTTGAAAAAGACACGAAAATAAAACTCCACATGGTCCCTTTTCGTACGTTTGTGTCTCTCGAGCCTGAAAAGGTAGAAAAGGATACTTGAGAGAATCGCTTGACC
This sequence comes from Pinus taeda, assembly GCA_000404065.3. Classification (NCBI taxonomy): domain Eukaryota; kingdom Viridiplantae; phylum Streptophyta; class Pinopsida; order Pinales; family Pinaceae; genus Pinus; species Pinus taeda. The sequence continues at coordinate 33,197 of APFE031055359.1, read as the reverse complement.
ATTTCAGTCAAGGAATAACTTTTTTGTAAATAGTGCATCCCAGCCCGAAAAGGGGGTAAATGTATACTAAACGCATGACATTTCGCATCCTATTAACGAGTTCGAAATGACAAGGGCTCAGCTATCTTTTCGCGTTTAAAGGGTTGGAAAAGAGCTTGAAAGTAGACCACCCATTTTATTCTCTTTAACGAGTTAAAAAGGGGAAAAATACTCGGCGATATTTTCATCTTTTACGAGTCATAAAAGAGCATAAAGGTGACTTGTTCTGAAGGAACGAGTGGTATAAAGGGATAGCAACTGGTTTCAACAATGGTGGAACTGCCCAAAACATGTAATGGTAAAGAGGCTGGCCAATAAAACCACTCATCGCTGCGGTCCCTTGGGAAAGGAAAATTAACCAAGTGAAAGCATATGATTGGCCAAAGAGATGGTGGCGATGGAATGAAACAACCAAGGCTCATCTAGCATAAATTAGCTGATAAAAAGAGAAATCATGAGATGTAAATCAGGCATGGGTTCATTTTTACACAAGCTTGTACCATGGGGAACTCTGCTTGAATATAGTTTCATGTTTACACAAGCTTAAAACAAAAAACTATGCTTGAGATAATTTTGCATGCCCCTGGCATAATGACCCAATCGAGGTACATGCCCCCCAAGCTTCAATTCAGTCAACTCAGTGGATGGAATGAAGTTTCACTTTCGAGATCTTGGAAATACTCGACTGGGATTTTACAAGATCTTAAGAAAAGACTCAATTTGGAAAAGGAAGTTGTTTCATCTTTTTAATGAGGATGACACAGTAAAAGAACTATCCTCAAAACCCTTGTTTCATTTTTAACGAGCTTGACACAAGACAAGGAACTATGCTCATGACCCTTGTTTCATTGTTTAACAAGGTTGACACAGGACCAAGAACTATCCTCATGACTCATATTCATGACCCATAAGAGAACATGGCTCCCAAGAGGTCTTCACTAAATGGAAGAACCACGTTCTAGGAGGAATACATGTCATTTGGTACCAAAGACATATCAGGTTCCAATGCCCCCAGTACATAATGTACAATACCATCTCTGTGATCATTAGCAGATGTGGAGATGGAATGGGTAGCCACATTATTGACTTGTGGCGGGGAAGGTACTGCTTGCAAACAAGAGCCGATAGGGGACAATGGTTGCCAAGGAGGTGCCTAGTGACCAATGAACGACAATTGATCAATAATCACAATTCTCCATTCGTGCAGAAAACAAATCACATGGAAAAGTGAAGAAACAAGAGCTCCCATGACATAAACATAGTCACGTCGAAGGAGAAGTTTGAAATCTAAGGGACCTTGGACTACCATGATGTCTATATAGATGGTATTTCCTCCCAAAGTAATAGGGAACGTTGGAAGGACCCCTAAGGGTTGACTGGTTCCTCTGTTGAAAGCCAACAAATTCTGAGTGACAGGCACAAGATGTGGGGAACCCAAAGCTTGCCAAGTAGCTGAAGACATGATGCTAACAAATGCATCTTCATCTAATATAGTGCCTGGTACTACCATATTATATGCTTGTGCTATGATCTAGAAAGGCAGATAATATGGGAGGCGGAAAGCAGTCAAGTGACTCCAATCGGAAGAAACAAAAGAACTACTTGGTGGGGGTATCATATGATTTCCCCCGTGCTCTACAAGAGAATGAGAGGGACCCTCCTGAGAAACCAGGATAGGAGGGTCACATTTTGATTCATGAGAACCTGAGGAGACAAGAAGAACATGAGCAATATGATCACCACTCTCTTCCAGAATAGAGTGAGCAACCAAAGGCAGAGCCAAGTCAACACTCTTTTCAACCAATGGTTGGTCAAGAATAGGCACAATATTGTCTCCCTCAGGAAGAGCAGGATGGGCAAGAGATGAACCTAGGTCAATCTCTTGACAAAGCAGGAGAGGGTCAAAAGAAAGCCTCTGATAACCAACAGGAAGTTGGGGTTGAGGAGCTGCAAGGTTTTCCAAAACTTTGGAAGCTTTATCCATAAGAGGACAAAGGTGAAGAAGATGATCTCCTTCACATAACCTACAGGGGAATCTAATCTTTCCCTTCTTCTTACCATCATTAGCTAAAGGTGTAGCATCGACATGATCTCTAAAGGTCGACGGGGATGGTCGGTTTGGGTCTTGAGACCATACCTCTAAGACTCTGGGAATTCTAGGACAGTCTCGAAGGAGATGGTCACCCTTACATAGCTTGCAAGGGAATCTAACCTTCCATGGAGGAACAAAAGTTTTGTCTACAGGAGGTGCATTTGGAGTAACAACCATGCGGTTCGCCTCTCGCTTATCTGACTTCTTCTTCTTCATCTTCTTCTTCTTCTTCTTAGCCTCCTGGTTACTAGATTTCAAACTTTCATTAGGTGAATTAGAAGAGGAAGAGGAAGAAACAGGGGAAGAGGGGAGAAGTTGACCTTAGAATCGATGTGATGTGATTCAAATGAAGGATATTTTTGGACAGGAGTCAAGACACTTGGGACCACCGAGGTCGAAAACAACTAGACAGGTAAACCAATGGTTAACCCTGGAAGCGACAACGTCACCATATAAGGAGAACTAGCATTTTGAAAAGAAGGAAAAGGGACCAGGATTCCCATCCGAGGGGAACCCTTCACTAGTGGACTCTAGAAATGTTGCCATTGGAATCGAACCTAAAGAATTACTAAGGAAGATAACTTTTACCAAGAATATTTCATGGGAAGTTAATTTTAGAACACTAAAACAAAAATCTTTTCATGTTTTAAGAGTCAAGAAAAGGATGAAAGATGACTCTAGTCACTTTCAGAGTTAACGAGCTCGAAAGGACAAGTTCTTGATGATCTTTTCAAATTTAAAGAAAGATAAAAAATTACTACTCGGGGTATCCTAGGCAAAAGGATTACCAGGTAATCGTGAACTACAGAATACCTCTCAGCAAACCGAGAAGTATGGGCGGGAAATCTCCCTGAATATTGTGTTCAGTGTATCACGTTTACAAGGCAACATACTCAGCTTCCTATGGTTAAAGGATTGCAAACCTAGTGGGGACTCCATTTATATACACAACGGTACGGGGAGCGAAAGTCTATACTAGCGTTGTCTAATTCCAAAGCAAATGACAGCTTCTAGGTTTAAAAACATCAGGACATGTCTCTAGCCTAGACCACTAAATGAAAGCATTAAGTTTTAATGTTTCCTTAGGTTAATTCAATAAATTTTAATGGTTGATCTTGAATTAGGTATCAATTACAAGGCCCTACCACTATCATCTAACAAAACTCCCACATGCAACTATATGAGAAAAGAGACCTTGTCTTCGATGAAAGTTAACACTAATTGAGAGATAGGGAACATAAAATCAATGCAACAATCACACAATGAAATCTTTCTCTAATAAATCTCCTAAATGCATTGAATCTTCCTATAACAATAAAAGAAGTTTCATTTCATTTCCAATGCTTAGGATGATGCAATTCTAGTTTCTCAATGGCGCTACTAATGTAATATTTTCACTTAAGTAAACTAGAATGGCGTTCTTCTTTTCATAAAATGCAAAATGAATCTTTCACATAAAGCACTTTAATGAAAATTTCACAGTTCCGCACAAACAATCATCAATTAAATCCAAAGCATGATAAATGAAACTAAAAGCAACTTCTTCTCTGAATCGAACAATCCAAACACATAAATGCTTCAATTGACAAACTAAGCAATGTAATCTATGTTTGGAAAGAGAAAATAGACACTCAAAATAAGATAACAAATGAGACTCTTTCACTCATCCAATTGAAAAAAAAGCATCCTAGTCATATTCGAGCAGAAAAAGAGAGTCTGAGGGTCAAGACACACTGGAACTGGAATGGGAGAAATTCTATTTTTTCTTAACTCAAAGACTGAAGTGACTTTTGGGCCAAAATTAGTGTTGATCAGCATGACCGACATGACTTTCAAGCTAAAACTAGTGCTGATAGGCCTGATCGGTGCCACTATTTGGCCAAAAATAGTATTGATCAAGGGATTCAGAGAAAAATAAAAAATAACTTTACACAAGGCCAGACTTAACACATCAGAGGGTAGGCTAAACCAAGAAAGCACATAAACCAAGCTCAATGAAGCTCTCTAGTCAGGGAGAAGACGGTCCAAACGGCTTACAGGGTCGAAATCATGAGAGCAAAACACACTGGCCAAGATTTGGGACAAACCCTAATATTCACTTACAGGCATCGGTGCGACTACCTAATTGAAAACAAGCACTCGAGGCTGGTCGGAACGACTGTTTCTCAGCAAATCACGTTGATTAGAGCAACTATCTGCATATTAAGTTCACTGGTCGAGGGAGCCAAGAAAAAAAAAAAAAAAAAAAAAAATTCAAACAGGGACAAGATCTACTACTATGAATTTCAAATTCAGGCCAGTAATCAGGAGAAAAGAAACAAAACCAAAGGGAAAAATTGGAACTAGAAAAGTTCACACGATATCATGAAATCTCAAATAAGACAAACAGAAGGATTGGCTCCCCAGTAGAGTCGCCAATTTGTGGTGAAGTAAAATTATAAGTGTGGACACAAACAAATTCCTCTAGCCCAATAATGGGTCTAGCCACAACAGATACATTCTATGGAATATTTCCTTAGGTTAGAACCAATTAAGAGGGCCTACCTCTTAGTACGCTTATCTCATTTGATGATGTCCTTTCTTACTCATTCCAGCTATCTCTCACTTCCTTCTTTAAACACCTGAAACAAGTAACCAACAACAAACAACAACTGTTATAATAGAGAAATTGTAATTCAACCTACTTAACAAGCCAAGAAACATTAAGCCATGAATATGTAAGATGACAAATCATGTAGGAAATCAATTGATAGTTGCATATATATTGATATCAAAGAGAGATTACAACCATTATCTTGACGTTGCAGTCTCCTCTGACAAGACCAGGTTCGCACACACTTCTGCTAGCATTCCATGATGGCCTCAATCAATAATAGTTTTAAGGCTCTTCACTTTTAGGCTTCACTCCAAACCAAATCACACTTCTCCCTCACACAACTAGATAGCTACAACTAGGAATACCTTGTTGTTTACTCCAAACAAAAATAGCACTAACACACCAACATTAATACTAGCTTGTGCTTGGGAAGAAGGGAGGTTTATATAGGATGAATGTATGGGAGATGGATCCTCTTCTCGTGGGAGAAGGTGTTATCCCTTGAGGTAGTTCCATCACTATAGGGGAAAGGAGCCCAAATTGACATCCTCGACCCCATCCGGTCAAACCATCTACCAGACTTCTGTTACAAAGCTTCTAGAGTTGGAAGCTTTAGCTCTTAATTTAAAAAAAATTCCATAATAGGACCGGTGTGACTGGAACATAGCTCAGTCGCTCCGGTCGATGCTAGGGATAGTCTTAATCTCTGCACATCGACATGGGGGAGACAAAGGTCATTAGTGTCGGTCTTGTAAACTGGGAAAAACAAAAGTTTCAGGGGAAATGGTGCAAAAGGGAATTGATTTGCTCATGAAGAGGGACACAATGGGAGTTTCATCATGAAGGCAAAGCATGTGGGGTTCATTGTAGAGGTCCTCCAGGATCAAGGAATGGGGAGTACAGGGACAATGACAAAATGTTGTGTAACAATATCTTCAATTTCTTTTGGGGTATGGTCATAAGCACTTTATTAGGAAGTAAATCCCCCCATATGCTACACATTTCTAGTTGGGCCTGCCTTTTTTGGTTATTTCTTAAGGCCATAGGTTCACTAGATTCTCCACTAATTCCTCCTGCCATACTTGTTGCTTCCAAATTCACTATTTTTTTTAAGTTTTTTATGGATTGGTATCAGTAGATCTATGTTTTTAGTTGGATGAGATAATGGGTGTTTGAACATTGATGGGGTTGCACAAACCCATGTTTTTTGTTGTTGGGGTTTGACTTCTGGTTCTAGCTGAAATAAAGGAAAATATCAGAATAACTGGTTATATTCATGACAATGTTGGAAGTGGAAAAGATTATATTCATAGTCCCATGGCTACTAAGCCACACCTACCGTTGGCTTCACATTTGAACCTAGGTTACATAGACCATTTCCTTGGTATCAATTTATTGTGCAGTGGTATTCACTCCTCCCTAATCAATTCCATGAGAATCCCCATGGCCAGATTGTGATAGGAGAGGGAAGGCCCCCCTCCCTAGGCATCTAATGTGTATTATGAGAGAATCTAAGTGATTGTGTGAAGAAACCCTAAATTGCAAAGACAATGACCTAACACTTCCATATTAATAAAATTATAATTATTTGTAGTATTTTGGATTTTTTTTTTAATTATGTATCACTACTATATAAATTTTCATTTTATTTTAAATCTTGTTATATTCTATTATTTCTATTTTTAATTTTTTGCCCCTAATAAAAAAAAATCATCACAATATCCTCCATAAAACCTAAAGAGATAGTTAGTTATTGCAACCCATAAAAATAATCTTAATATAATTTCTTTAATAATATTTAATATTGTTTAATTTAGACATGATTAATTTCCTTAAATCTCTTATTTTAAAAATTGTAAATCAAATTAATATAAAATACAATTAAAATTAAATATTTAGTAATGCTATAATAAACTTTTTTCATTCCATCAACAGTTGATTTATAACCCACAAACTTATCAAACCTTTTATTTCTTTATAAAATTCCTAATTTAAAAATAAATTGTATAATTTAGAACTCGTAAATTTATTAATACATTTTATTATTTATAAATTTTTAATTTAAAAAATATGTTTTATAAACAAATAATTTACGTGAACATGTTTTTTGAACTTAGCTGCATGGTACTTTTAATTCTAATAAATGTTTTAAAACTTCATTTGAAATGTAATCAAAAAGAAATTCACTGTGTTGTAGGTGTATGCCATATATGTTTTTGGCCACTCGATTGTTGAGGTAGGTTAAAGAAATTTTTTGGAATAGGGGTTACAACATTTTTCATACAAATTCATATCTCGGTCTTTTTCAATGTTATATATATATAAGGATGTTATATATTTTTGAAGGAATAATTTTAATTAAAAAAATGATATTATAATAGAAACATGAAGATGTCATATATTGAGATAATTTGGTGGTTCTTATGTAGTTATAGGTTTTTTTTTATTTACAAACAATTTTTTTTAAATATGAGTTAGAAAAATTTTCATATAGCAATATCATCAAATCATATCTAAGCTTTCTATCAAAGTTACACCAATCTAGATACTAGCAAGCATTTAATTATTCAAAAAATCTAGGGAATTTTTTTTAATATGACAATGAAGAGAAGAACAAGAAGAACAAACTTTAATTTCCACAAGGCTAAGGATAACCTATGGGACATACCATCTCGCAATTTGATTTCTGTATTAAGCCTTTTCCCAGTGCAATGTGACAATGAGCACTCCCAACTTTTCAACAACCCCATCACTGAACAGATTGTTCCAAGGTCTAGTTGTCATGATATTTACATAATTCTCCCTACTATCCTTGAAGGCCTCATGCTCTAAAATGAAATGATTTTCTATTTCCATTTTTCAAAAAGTCCATAAAATACTCTAACCCCCAAACTTCTTTTAGTCTTTTCCAATGTTTGGGTTCACAATGGAGTTGATGAGAGTTAGTTCTTAAATAAGCAATATGAATTTTGACTCTCCATGATATATTGGCCCCTATGTACACTTTTTGGTGATGATTATGAGTGTGATTAAACTCTTCAATATAATACTTTCTCTTTCTCCCAAGCTCTTTATCCCAAGTACGCTTGTGGAACTTATCGATAACAAAAGTATTTATCTCTTTACTATTTGTGGGGCACATGTTCAAGTAAATATCCCATTTACTAAACCATTTTCTATTTTTTTGCATTCAATTCTTCTTCTTTTTCACAATATGCCATTGAGACAACCTTAGGTCATCTTCCCTCTTCCATTTGCTCAATTGTTTTTAAATAGCTTATGAGTCACACCATAGCAATTGCTTCAATAAAAGAAGCCCCCATTTCACTTAGAAATATATCATAAGGGTTGTACTTTTAATGTTGAACTTGGTTGTAATCAAAAGTTTCAGAATTTTCTCAATTTGCTTCCATTGTAAGTCAAATGTACTACTGACCCATAGTTCATAAGCATAGAGAACCACCATAACCACTTAATGCTCAAAAAGAGTGTAGGTGGTCTTGCAATCCCATGGCTCTACCTCTCTATACCTATTTTGAAAAGAATAAAATGCTTTCTAACCTTCCTAAGTTCTTTTCTTTCTACCTCCGTCCCAACTTAGATATTCGTTGAATTCAATTCTGAGGTATTTGTAATCTGCAACTTCATTAATAGTGTTTCCTTCATAGTAGAACTTATGTTGGCTATGTTTTCCTTTGTTAGAGAAAAACACCACTTTTGTCTTGCTAATATTGACTTGCATCCCCACCCTTCTAAAAGAATTCTCAAGGAAAAATACGTGTGCTTGCAAGTCAAGAGCATATTTAGTAATCATAATAAGGTCATCCACATAAGAAAGAAGCCTTATAACAAAATTTCCCAAATGGACACCATCACCACCTTGTAAGTTTAACCACTCTTCAAGAGTGTCATATATAAACCAAAAAAGGTAGGGATAATGGGCACCCTTGCTTGATCTTGATACCACTCCTAAAACTTTCAGAGATGCTAGCTGAAGTTCTAATTTTGACTTTCACCAAACAACATATGCACAACTGCTCTAAGATGCATATGAACTCCAAGCTCCTCCATTCTCTGCAAAGCCTTATCCCTATGGATTGTGTCAAAAGCTTTTTCGAAATCAACAAAACAAAAAAAGGCTCCCTCCTTTTTCTCCCAAACATTTTCAATGATGTGCCTTAAAGTTATATTGTGATCAATTGTGTTGCGAAAAATATTGGGGGGGGGAGGGGTGAATTAGTATTTAAACTTTCACAATAATAATTTTCTTTTTCAAACTGTACACACGATTTTACAAAAAAAGAAAATAGTTTATATCCACGACTATAATGTATGAAACCAAATAACTAATTCATTTTTTGTTGAACTTAAATTAGAGTGTGATGCATTTACTAAGTAGTAAATAGATGCAGTAAGAACAAAATAAATCAACTCACATAACCAACACACATGAACACCAGGATCCTTTTCAGGTGGAAACCCAATGTGGGAAAAAAACCACCGCTGCTATCGTCTTAGTCTTCAATCATCTTATTATTAAAATATTTTACAAGTTTTGTATTGGTGAAAACTCTTTCTAGTACGCAGGCATCCACCTGTTGAAGGCTACAACCTTCACTCATTTTCTAGCTTCAATTGGAAGGGAGCTCCAACCCCCTAGCTCTTGTATTGGTTGATATGATTTCCAGTACATAGGCACTAGCCTATAGAAGGCTACCACCTTCACTCATTCTCCAGGGACCACATTTCCTAAATTTTTAGACTGGTTACTCTTGGTACACATCAACCACTACTGTAATACAACCATCAAATACAACTACATCTACCAATCACTGAAACCCATCAACTCAACAAAACACAATCAATCAATCTGAACAATCAAATCACTATCACCAGAACACAGAGATGAATCCAAAACACTGCAATAACCACCAGAACCAACTGCAACCTCAAAAATCATATGTCAGAATGTATACGCTACTTCAATGAGGAAAACATTCATGTAGACACTACTTTCTGTAACTCAACATGTGTATACCTCTAAAGATATTGAATCATAAAACTTCTGAACCAAAGACATTCTGAAGATATGCTGTCATATTACAGAGTTCTAAATAGGTAGCAACAAAATATCACCCTTCTTACTCAATCAATCAGTCAGCCAAACTCAATCTCCTTATACATTTAGTTTAACTTCATATCTAATGAAGACATCAATGACAAACAACAGTAAAACAATATGACTAATCAGATAGATCAATCATTTCTGAACAACAAGCTCTTCCTCTGCATATGCTACTTGGAAGTGCCGAATTCGCTTGTATATGTGCCTTCATCGAGGCTAACTTGCGTTTAGATATGAAAATAATGACGTATAACTTCGAACTTTTCAAGACTTCAGATATACCCAGATCATAGCATTTAAAGGATAAAACATGTGTTAGCACACAAATCTAGCTTATCCATTATTAGATCATAGAATGATAAGTCATTTCAGGTCTCATGATCTTGATCCAACATTGTATCCAAGGATGCACAAGATGTTTCAGATCTATATCATAAACATAGCCCTTACAACACAAAATATACTTTAGATAGAAGTATTCATGAAAAACCCTTTCACTTTCACATTTATCTCTTTGATCTTCTCCTCCTTATATACTTAGAGCCTTTGTCAATACCATGAACCAAAAGAACACTTAGAACCTATGGTATTCCTAGACAAGAACAAGTAACTGTTATTTTGCTCAATATTGTGGGCTAATACCATGGTATGGACCCTTGGTATTCTTTAACCTTAATTTTCCATCCCGACCTGCACGTATACGCGATTTGGACTAGGTTGAACAATGTATACAACTTAAAACATTCTCTTTCCTCAATTTCTTGATTCTGATCTGTAATCCTTTGTCCCATCATCTTGTTCTTCTGTGCCATTACTCTGTTACCTCTGAATTGACCTGTTACAATGTGAGTTGCCATCATGAATCACTTTATCATTTTTGAACTCACCTGTGGATACTTCTAGTTATCATATATGTGAGTTTCCATCAAGGACAACACATGTACCATAATGCCAACAATCTGCCCTTTTGGACTTGATGGCAACCATATTTCCGTTGATCACTTCAAGATGTAGAATCTGTTAGATATAACAAACAACACCACGATACTCTCCCCCTTTGACATCAAGGGAAAAGGGTGGACCAAGATATTCTCGCCCTTAGTACATGGTGAGATGCACTATACTATCCATGCTCCCCCAAGGCACATGCAAAGTTTGCAAAAATATTTTTCAACTATGTGAGTATGACCTTCCTATCACCATTGACTCATACATACATCAATCACCCAACCAAGTGGGGATACATCAAATGTTCATACATGACTAAAAGTTGCAATTATTACATGATCCTTCCCATGCATAGTGGGGGTACAAATTACATCATGTGTCCAAAAGGACTCATCCATAATAGACTATGATAGAAAGAGACATATTATTACACCATAGGTCTTTACATGACCTTTTCATCAAATGACATTAATAACTGAGTCCATAGTTGAATTCAGCAACCATGATGCCAACAATGCATAATATTTTGAAGGCTAATGCTCCCCCTAAACCTATGCTACCTGTGCATTGTCAACAATTCATTAATCATGGCATCTTCATCAATCAAATAAACATCAATCAGAAAAGCATATCAATAGACTGTATCCATCAACATCAGACTAAACATGCATGTGAGAAACTAATTTTGAGTCTGACCCATTGTTTTTTGTCAGAAAAACACATATGCTACTACTTGCACAAAAACTTGCGTATATACGTGACTTTGCTTCATGAAATTTGTGTATAGAAAACAATCCTATGATTTTGTACATGTAGACATAACAAATTTGTTTCAACAACAAGATGAGGCAAAAACAACTCCCAGCGCTTGTCTGAGATATTCAAATGCTTCTCTAGGAAGAGGTTTGGTATAACAACATGATCTTTGTAGGGAATATACTCTAATTTAACCTTTTGTTCAAGCCCTTTCTCCCTTAGAAAGGGATACTTAATGGGTATGTGCTTAATCTTGGAGTGCATAACAAGATTTTTCAAAATACTAATCGCACTTGTATTGTCACATCAGATGGAGATGGGCGAAGAAAATTTAATTTGAATATCTTGTAATGTTTGCATCATCTAGAGAAGTTATCTGCAACAAAATGCAGCAACCACATATTCTGCTTCCATTGTAGATAAGGCAATCAAACTTTGTTTCTTGTTGAACCAAGATAATAATCGTGATCCCATATAAAATTCACCTCCACTAGTGCTTTTTCAGCCATAACATTCCCAGCCCAGTCTGCATCTGTATATGCATGAAGGGTGAGGTGAGATCTGTATCTTTAGGATACCATAGACCAAAGTTTTGAGTTCCTTGGAGATATTTGAATATTCTCTTTACTGCTTGAAGATGTGATTCCTTTGGATTGGCTTGGAATCTTCCAACAATTTCTACCACATGCATTATATCTGGTCTGGTACCTGTTAGATAAAGTAGACTTCCAATCATAGATTTTTACTTTGGTTGATTCACTGTAGGAGAATCATCATTAGAACTGAGACTACATCCTGTTACCATTGGAGTACATACTGGTTTGGAATCTTCCATTCCTTACTTCTTCAAAATCTGCTTGAGATATTTAGTTTGTGAGAGAAAAATGCGATCTTTTGTTTGTTGCACTTGTAGACCAAGAAAATAGGTTAGTTCTCCAAGTAAAGACATTTAAAATTCTTGCTGCATAATGGAAGAAAATTTTTGACTCATAGATTATTCATTACTGCCAAAGATGATATCATCAACATAAACAACAATAATTAGCAATTTATCATTCTCAATTTTTGTATATAAGTTTATGTTTGTGGATCCTTTTGTGAAATCTTGTTGTTTAACATATTTGTCAAGAGGATAATACCATGCCCTCGAAGCTTGTTTTAGTCCATATAAAGCCTTTATGGGTTTGCATACAAGCTTTTCATAATTTCCCAGAATGAATCCTTCTGGTTGTTCAATGTATACTTCTTCTTCTAGATCTCCATTAAGAAATGCACATTTTACATCCATTTGATAATCTTTGAATATTCAAAAACTTGAAAGAGCAAGAAACATTCTTATGGCTTCAAGTCTAGCTACAGGTGCAAAAGTTTCTTCAAAGTCTATACCTTCATTTTGTGCACACCTCTACAAACAAGCCTTGCTTTATTCCTAATTACCTCTCCATTTTCATTCAACTTATTCTTGAATATCCATTTTGTCCTTATAACATTTTTATCATGAGGTCTAGGAACTAATTCCCAAGTATCATTATTTTCAATTTGGTCAAGTTCTTCATCCATGGCCTTAACCCAACATTCATCTTTGCTAGCTTCATTTACATTTTGTGGTTATGTGGAGGATAATAAGGCTAGTTAACTAGGAGATCCTACAAGAGTTCTTCTTGTTTGTAGTCTAGACCCTTTTTCTCCTAATTTGAGATTGTGGATGATTCTTTTGAACATACCTGGATGGAGCCTTTTCCCTAGCAGATGTATCTTCTTCTGATGCTTCATTGGTTTCTTCCTATATCTCATTTCGATTTGACATGGGAAGCATTCACCATCTTCATTATTATCATCTTCTTTTGTTGATGTCACATGTTTCAGATTCCTGCATGCTTCATTGATTACAACATCCATGCATTCAACAATTTTTCGAAGTCTCTTATTATAACATTTTTATCCTTTACTTCTAGATGAATAACCAAGAAATATTCCTTCTTCTGCTTTAGATTAAAACTTACCAAGTTTTTCACTAGTCTTTTTGATGAAACATTTTCTTCCAAAAAATTTGAAGTTTTTTATAGTGGGAAGCTTACCATACCAAATTTCATATGGATTTTTATCACTATTTACATGTACATGAGATTTGTTGAGAATATTTACTACAATATGTGCAGCTTCACCCTAGAAGGTGTTAGAAGTGCCAGACTCATCAAGCATAGCCTGAGCCATTTGTTGAACCGTTCTATTCATTCTTTCCACCATGCCATTTTGTTGAGGAGTTTTGACAATAGAGAAATGTCTCTTTATTCCATGTTTTTCACAAAATTCAAAAAATTCATCTGATATGAATTATCCTCCCTGATCAGATATGAGACATTTTATTTTTAGATCTAATTCAGTTTCAACTAAAGCTTTGAAGACCTTAGACTTTTCAAATGCTTCATCTTCATGTTTTAGTAAACCAATCCAACACATTCTAGAAAAACCATCAATGAATAAAATGTAGTATTCTTCTCCACGAGGTGACTTTTTCCTTGTTGGTCCACCCAAATTAGTATGAATGAGTTCAAGAGGCTTATTTGTGGATTCTTCTTTGGTATTGAATTGAGCTCTAGTTTTCTTACCAAATTGACATGGTTTGCAAATGGTATTTCTTGGAATGTTGATATCTAGAAGATCATGAACAACCTTGAGCCTACATGATTTTCTTATTTGAAAAAAGTTTAAATGCCCCAATCCTCTGTGCCATAACTAGTACTCTTATGTTTTTCTCAGATAACATTGTTATTGACCTCCTTCTAGCATATATAGATTGCTTGGAGTTCTTGTACCTTTGATTATGGTCTTTCCTGTGTCAAGCTCACGAACTGCACATTCTTTTGATCGAAACACAACTTCATTTCCTTGATCACACATTTGACTAACACTCAATAAGTTATGCTTTAATCCATCATCATACATAACTTTTCCAGCTTTAACCTTTTATTTTAGATAAACAGAACCTTTATCCTTAATGAAAACTAGTGTGTCATTTCCAAAAAAACATTCTTTTCCTTTTCTAAAGCATTGTATGAAATGAATTTATTTGTGTCACCTGTCATGTGTTTTGAGCATCCGCTATCAAAGTACTACTAATTTTCTTGTCCTTCTGCAAACAAATCTATGCCACATATTTCTTAGTGTAATTCTTTCTTTTTTCATACTTTGGAGTTTGATGATGTTTTCTCCTTTAGATATGTTGGCCGAAATTTTCTCCTGCATTTATATTCTTCATGAACAAAGTTATTGCAAAATGAACATTCAACTTCATCTTCAAGAGGTGAAAAGTTATTATAAGATCTCTTCTTGATTCCTATCATGCTCCTTTGTTTTCTTGCTTCTCTAGTCATGATATTTTTGTAAGAAACACATTGAGTAGCCTTATGACGAAAGTTATGGCATGAAAATAATTGTCCATTAAAGAAGTTTTTGTGACCATAAAGTCTTTTGGTATTGTTCACCTTTTGCTTAGTGCTTCTGTTGATGTTCACCCTCGCAGTAAAATGAGCATGATTTACGTGAGAAGTACCTTTAGGATTTTGTTGAGGATCGACACATTGTTGACTGGTTTTTGCTACATTAAGATAGCTTTTGGTGATGACTGAAGACTTTTCTAGTTGGGATGTTTCTCCAATGTATCCATGACTAGTATTTATAAGAGGAGAACATTGAACCTTGATGAATTCATCTAAGGTTTTTGATCCTTTAGCAAATCTAAGATTATGAGTTTTTGTCTTCTTAAGTTCCTTTCTTAGACTTACTACTTAACACTCTAATTTTTCATTGTTCTTTTCCCTTTCCATGAGTTGATGTGTCAAAGTGTCTATAACTATATTCTTTTCTTCCAAGAAGATTTTGAGTTGAGTGATTTCTTCAAGAAAATTGTCTTCTTCTAAGGCATACATAAACTTATCATTGTCATAAGTCATGGGCAGTTTAATATCTTGATCCAGTTCACCTTCATCACTATTAGACAAGCCATCACTATCTTCATGAGTATAATAACTTCTTATATTAGAAAATTGTTTCCTATTACCTTTTGTGGAATTCTTTCCTTTGTCATGGTGATCTTTATGAGGACATTTAACAACATAATGACCAACTCTACCACAAGAAAAACATTTAAAGTACAACTTACTTTTGAATCTTCCAGAAGCCAGTTGAATTTTCTTCACAAAGTTTACCTCATATTCTTCTGATATATATCCTGATTCCTTGAGATCTTCCTTTTATTTCCCTTTGCAGAGGCTTTGAAAGCAGCTTGTATAATTTTTTATGGACCTCCTTTCCTCATTTCAAAGGTTGTTAAAATTCCATGAAGTTGAAAGACAGTAACATTGTAGATCCCAATTCTCTTCAATGGCAGATACTTTTAACTCAAATTTAGAAGATATAGATCTCAAAATTTTCTCTACTATAGTAACCTCCTTTATTTTTTCACCGAGATTCTTCATATGATTTACAGTCTCATCTACTCGTAAAAAGTAACTAGCAATACTCTCATCACTATGCATCTTGAGAGTTTCATATTGAATTCTAAGAGTTTGGAGTTTAGCACATTTTACTTGGGAGTTTCCTTTGTAGGTCTAAATTATTTTGCCCCATATTCCTTTGGTTGCATTGAGCTGCATGACTCTGATAAATTCTGATTCTGATAGACTTCCCAATAATGCATTGAAGGCTTTGGCATTGGTTTAATATAATTTCTTTTCTGCTCTATCTGTGGGGAATTCTGCTGGATATTGGTATCCTCCTTCCACAATTGCCCAAACATTAGCTCCAAGTGACTGAAGATAGGCTTTAGTTCTTATCTTCCAATATACTAAGTTATTTCTATTGAGTAGTGGTCTGATATATATCATTCCATCTTGATTTCTCATCTTGAGAGATCTTCCTTTAAGCTATCAAGTTTCTTCTGAAGGACCTGTTCTGATACCAATTGTTGGGAAAATTAATAAGAGGTGCGGGGGGTGAATTAGTATTTAAACTTTCACAATAATAATTTTGTTTTCAAACTATATACGTAATTTTACAGAAACCAAACAATGTATGTCCGTGACTACAATGAATGAAACCAATGTATAGATAATAAACCGCCAATTCATAGTTTGTTGAACTTAAATCAGAGTGTGATGAATTTACTAAGCAGTAAACAAATGTAGTAAGAACATAATAAATCAACACACATAAGAAGCACACATGAACATAGGATTTTTTTAGGTAGAAACCCAATGTGAGAAAAAAAACACCGTTGACGTCATCTCAGTTTTTAATCTTCATATTATTAAAAGTGTTTACATGATTTGTACTGGAACAGAGTCTTTCCAATATGCAAGAATCCACCTGTTGAATGATACAAGCTTCACTCATTTTCCAGCTTCAACTGGAAGGGAGCTCCAACTTCGTAACTCTTGTATTGGCTGATATGATTTCCAGTATGTAGGCGCCGACCTACAGAAGGCTACCACCTTCACTCATTCTCTAGGGACCACGTTTCATAAATTTTCAGATTGGATACTCCTAGTACACATCAACCATTATTGCAATACAACCATCAAATAAAACTGCATCTACCAATCATTGAAACCCATCAAATCTGAAGCAAAACATAATCAAAAAAATATGAACAATTAGATCACTGTCACCAAAATACAGAGCTAAACCCAGAACACTTCATCAACAACTAGAACCAACTGCAAACTCAAAAATCATATGTCAAAATGTATATGCTACTTCAATGAGGAAAACTTGCGTGTATACACTACTTTCTGTAACTCAACATGCGTATACCTCTAAAAATACTAAATCATAAAACTTCTGAACCCAAGAAATTCTGAAGATCTACTATCATATTACAAATTTATAAATAAACAGAAACAAAAGATCACCTTTCTTACTCAATCAATTAGTCTGCCAGACTCAATCTCATTATACAATTAGTTTATCTTCAGATCTAATAAACACATCATTGACAAACAACAGTAAAACCACAATACTGATTAGGTAGACCAGTCATTTCTGAACAACAAGCCCTTCCTCTCCATATGCTACTTGGAAGTGCCAAATCTACATTTATATGTCCCTTCACTAAGGCTAACCTATGTATAGATATGCAAATAATGACTTATAACTTCACAATTTTTCAAGGCTTCAGATATACCCAGATCATAACATTTAAAGGATAAAACATGCATTACCACTAAGATCTAGCATATCCATTATTGTATCATACAATGATAAGTCATTTCAGGTCTCATGATCCTGATCCAACATTGTATGCAAGGGAGCACAAGATGTTTCATATCTATATCATAACCATAGCCCTTACAACACAAAATATAGTTCAAATAGAAGTATTCATGAAAAATACTTTCACTTGCACATTTAACTCTTTGACCTTCTCCTCCTTATATACTTAACTCCTTTTTCAGTACCATGAACCAAAACAACACTTAAAACCTATGGTATTCTTAGACGGGATCAAGTAACCATTATTCCGCTCAATATTGAGGGCTAATACCATGGTATGGACCCTTGGTATTCTTTGACCTTAATTTTCCATCCCATACACCTGTTTCCTTTTGTGAACCCACGTGTATACACAACTTGGAATAGTGATGAAAGGAGATTTTGGGGTAAGGAAAAATCCCTTTCATATCAATTTTTCAATCCTGGGGCTTGTGGGTTATGGGCCCACAAACCTATCAGAAGTGTTTATTTGAATTTAAGCCCTAGGCAACACATTTATAGGAACCACGGGAATACACAGAAATACACCCTTCGAACACATAAGCCGCACTTCAAATATTATAAACCCACATTCATAAATTGTCGGGTCTGTCTCTTGGTCCATCCCTTTCCATTGCGCTTTCCATTCTCCAATCGCCAATCAAACAACTTACACGACAATCCTCGACCATTGATCACCTCCTTTTGATGCGATGGTTGACATTGATTTCAGGTGGAAAAATAGCATGGGGATTACCCACCCGAAAAGCGGTTTCCTCTATCCTCCCAAGTGCTACATGTCACTCGGTTAGTGGAATTGGGTTCTCACCCCGAATTACCGCTTACCACTTCTACCTTGCCCAAAATACCACCTCATCTCGAGAAACCACCTTTTCGTTGGTTATGTTCCATGCTCTTCCACCATGCAATGATTGTTGATCTATGAGATCTAATGGATCTTGTGCATTGACCCATCCATTCCTCTTTGGCTTGGTCTCATTTGCCTTTGATTGATCTCTGCGTTAAAATAGGGATCTGCCACATTCGTTTAAGCACGCAACAAAATAGTTAATTCTATATCTTTAGATCGCCATTGATCCTAGAGTCATCGATGGTCGATCGACAATCTCACAACATATGATTTAACTCATACAATAATACAAAAGTGCACAATTCAACACAAAGCACAATTTTCTATTTTATACAGTATGATTACAACCTAAGACATTTTAGCCTTAGAAAGAAGTTCCATCTCAATTATATTTTGAACACTCTGGTTTACAAATCTTTTCCTATCACTCTGTCTCGTTTCTCCCCTATTGGACACGTAGGTTCATCATATATATATATATATATAGCTTCCCCTACAGTATCGTCACCGCAATAGAGTTTAACCACAAGTTCGGGATGGGTTGGTGTGGTTCCTCTACGCCTCGGACACCAGAATTTCAAACCATGAACGTTAAATCAAGGAATTCAAGAGGAACAAATTACTCAACTCGATACCGAAAAGAATTTATAGTTATTGCATGGGAACAAATCCATTTCAGAAGTATTTTTCCTTTCCATATTTTTCTGTTGGAGTTTCCCTTATAATATATATATATATATAATATATATATATATATATATATATATATATATATATATATATATATAATGGAACATTGGATCGGATGACCGTAAAGGATCCGATCACATCCTTTCCTCAAATCTCTCAACTGGTCGCTTTATATGCATACATATAGTAGATTACATTTAATTAAGTCCATCAAACTAGCTCCATTTTAATAGAAATTTGTCCCATGTTTTTCTCCGATGGTCCACATCCTCCTTGCTCCGCTTTGGATTCCTCATTTAATTAAGAGTGTCAGATGCTTCTGCATCAAATAGGTTTAACAATGTATACAACTTAAAACACCTTCTTTCCTCAATTTCTTGATTCTGATCTGTAATCCTTTGTCCCATAATCCTATTCTTTTGTGCCATTACTCTGTTACCTCTGAATTGACATGTAACAATGTGAGTTTCCATCATGCATCACTTTATCATTTCTTAACTAACCTGTGGATACATCTAGTTAACATATATGTGAGTTTCCATCAAGGACAACACATGTACCATAATGCCAACACAAGTTAGTAGGAGTGACATCGCCAAGTCACTTAGTTAAGTCAGTCAATTCAAGTTTGTGGGCACGTAGTAGAGTTTTGCATGAGTGATTTCTAAGATCTAGAAATCTAGTGGAATTATAGTTAATGAAACTTAGTTATCTGAGCTTTAGTCATGAATAGTGTCATCATGAGTTATGTTGAGTAGTTGTAAGTGTTTTTAACTCATTGATCTCTCAGTTAACCAATCAATTTACTAAAAATATCCCTATTTATGCATGCAATTCAAATTTCCTAGTTGAGTGGAGGGAAAAGATACAATTGTATTTATTATTGTATACTAGTGAGTGTACAAAGTTTGCATGTAACAGGTGAACTAATTTTCTTAGGAATTGCACAAGGAAATAGAAGCTTCCTATTCTTTAGCAACAAGAATTGTGCAAGGAAATAGGAGGAAGTTTAAGGCCTATTTTGGCTAAGTGTTGGTCAAAGCAGATAGAGCAGGAGATTAATATTGCAGTGCAGATTGAGCTTCAAGGATTGAAGTAGTAATTGCAATATATCTATATTCTTATATGATATAATACAAATAGAGGATGGGTTTTTCCTAGTTGGAATCCCGACAATTAAAAACTATGTGTTCATTATGATTGAATGATTGCATATGTTTCTATTGTATGTTTTCATTTCTGCAGATTGAGTAGAAGAAATTTGTGTTTATTGATCTTAGTCGGATTTCATTAGCATCTGCAAATTTCAATTTATTTCTACATAGTATCATAGATATTAGAAACTACATAGAAACCATATTCCTGATCATATCTCAAAGAAACTTTGAATAATAGATTTGTGGTGTAAGTATTTTCTTCAGTGAGGGAATAATGTATTTCTATGGATTGAGGCTTGAATATGCATTGAAGGGAACTTTCAAATTTTATAGCTTGGAACGAAATGATGGAACTTGTGATGCATGAATATGAAATGTTGGAGTACACACAAACTGATATTCTAAAACCAACAGCATCAGATGCACATCAAATGGATTTTTGGAAGAAAGATATAGAAAAATCCAAGAGGATTGTCCTGGAGGGAGTTAGAGACCATTTGGTTTCAATTTTGCATGGCAAGCAGAGTATTTATGCAATGTGGAAAACCTTCACAGTGCTATTCGAAAGAAACAATAATGCCAAGAAAGTGGCATTAAAAGATAAGCTCAAGAACATTTGGATGCAGAAAAATGAAGCCATTGTTTAGTACCTATCCATATTCACTCAGCTCACATATGGAATTGGAGGAGTAGGACAGACTGTGCCACCATATGAGCTTGTAAGCTTCACACTCCTTGGTCTTCTGAAGTCCTAACACAACTATAAGGATTCAGTTCATGGAAGACACAAACTTCCAAATTGGGAGAGACTTTAGTTTGACTTGGTACAGGAGGAGATTAGAAGAAACACTAGAGATGGAGTCTCATCCAGATATGATAAGGAATAATATTGTGCTCTAGATGGAAAAGGAAAGAATACCAAAGGAAAGAAGGTCCAAGGCAAGGAAGAATCCAACCAAAATCATGGAAAGAATAAAGACCTCAGTAAAATTAATTGCTTTAACTACCATGAGTATGGACACTATGCAACCAAGTGTCCACATAAGAAGTCCAACAAGGAGCTTGAAACAACACTAAGAGGAGATGCTCTCACATCATAATTCAAGTTGAATTTCACCCTCATTGCTTGCATGGAAATCACAGTGAGAGGGAGTGAGTGGTCCATAGACTCTGGTGCTTTATGTCATATGACAGGAAATAAAGAGTTCTTCAGCAGCCTAAAGGAGAAGGACGTACAATTACCCATAGAGCATGGAGATGATGGGAGATATAGTACCAAAGGGATTGACATGTCACCTTTAAGAGGGAGTTAGGCTCCCATCATCACGTAAAGAATGTAATGTATGTGCCTAGTCTGAGACAAATTTAGCTTTTGTAGCTATACTTGAAGACAAAGGATATGTTGTGGTGTTCAATAGAGGGAGCACATATCTGAAGCATGTTGCTACTGGACAAGTAAAACAAATTGGAGTTTCGAGTTAAAAATATCTACAAGATAGTGATAAATTTTTCCATGCATGCAACTATACCTCCAAGAGTGAGGTGGGGAGATGTAGAACCCTAGTCCGAGAGTTGCAAAGATTTGGGGAGGGTCCATAGGAAAGCAGTAACAATTGCAATATACTCTTCTCGTGGATCACTACCCTTCCTACAAGGGCCCATAGTATTCAGTAGCATAAGGATCAATGTCAGTTGATGCAGTCATATATTGAGCGACAACAAAATGGTTAGTAACAGTCAGATTCAAGAGATAGTTGTAGCTCAGAGACATCGTTGATTCTTCTCAGTTGTAGTTGCAACAACAACAGTAAGAGGGAGTGTTAGTTGTGTTACAGTACATTCCTTAGGAGGAGTAGGATTGGGGTGTGAAAAACCCTTTCATTGCTAACAGGGAGTGTTAAATTGTAGTAAGAAAATACTTCATTTGACTTGTGCCTTAGTCAAATGGATAAATTTGAATTTCCACATCAGTAGGATGACTTGAATTGCAGTTAGCAGGAGTGACATGGCCAAGTCACTTAGTTAAGCCAGTCAAGTCGATTTTGTGGGCGAGTAGTAGAGTTGTGTATGAGTTGACTGCTAAGATCTAGCAATCTAGTGGAATTATAGTTAGTGAAACTCAATTATCTGAGCTTTAGTCATGAATAGAGTCAGTATGAGTTCAATTAAGTAGTTGTAATTGTTGTTAACTCACTGATTTCTCGGTTAAATAGACAATTTACTAAAAATAGCCCTAGTCATGCATGCAATTCGAATTGCCTATTTGAGTGGAGGGAAAATGCATAATTGTATTTATTATTGTATACTAGTGAGTGTACAAAGTTTTCATGTAGCAGATGAGAAAATGTCCTCAGGGATTGCGCAAGGAAATAGGAGCTTCCTATTCTTTAGGAGAAAAAATTGCGCAAGGAAATAGGGGGAAGCTAGAGGCCTATTTTGGTCAAGCGTTGGTAAAAAGAAACATAACAAGAGATCAATATTGCAGTTCAGATTGAACTTCGAGGATTGAAGCAGTGATTGTAATAGATCTATATTCTCATCTGATATAATACAAATAGAGAAGGGGTTTTTTCCAATTGGGTTCTCCAACAAAAACACTGAGTTCATTATGATTGAATGATTTCATCTGTTTCTATTGTATGTTTTCCTTTCCACAGATTGAGTAGAAGAAATTTGTGTCTATTGATTTCAATATGATTTTATTAACATCTACGAAATTCAAGTTATTTCTACACGAAGTTCCTATTTTTTTGCTCATTTGCACTCTGCAAGTGCACTTTGAATTAAATATATTAGTTTGTGATATGAAGGTCATGGAACACAATTTTCTCTTTCCCAAAAGCCTCTCTAGCGCTATTTTAAAGGTATTACAATTTTTTTGAGTCAAGAACTCTGCCCTTTGAGAGAATTTATTAAATACACTAAATTCTCATTCCAAACTGAATTCTGCCCCCTTGAGAAAATTTTACTGAATACACTAAGTTTTCATTCCAAAAAAAACTTAAGTAAATTGGTTTGTACCCTGATTGAAATCCCCAAACTATTCACCAATCAAAACTTCCTTGAAATCCCCAAACTATTCACCAATCAAAACTTCCTCCATTTTCCAATACAGACCATGTGAGCTGATTGTCAGACAAAGACGAACGATGACCAATAATGAGAAAGAAGTATATCGTGATTGTCAGACGGAAGATTTCACATTAACATAATTTGATGGCTATGGCAGGGCCGGAGTATGCAATCATCGCATATCTATGGAGTCATCTTGAGGCAGGCTTCCAGGTGAACAGTGACTGTCAATAATTTCGCATCGAACAATAAACATGGTGTCTCAGTTGTCCAATGTCCATTTGTCTTTTGCGTATTTTGTGATAGAGGATTTTGCTTCCGAATTAGTTTTATTTCTGGACATTACTGTTTGAAATACTCGATATTAATTTTTTTTGAAAGCTTATTTGTTTTATATATATCTATATATATATATATTTTGTCGCATGCTTGCTTCAGCATTTTCTGCTAACAGCTTTTGCCAGGAACATTTTAAAATTTACAAAATAAAACAAAAATCTAAATATCAAAATGTTATTTCTCAACCCAGTATATTTCCAAAAAATTCTCATTTAAGATTACTGGCAAATCTATTCCAAACTCTAAAGACCTGAATCAGATAAGACATAAAAATTTTAATATCTTAAAATATAAATAAATAATAGAATAAAGAATATTAAAATAAAAATGACTTCGTATAAAAAAACTTCGATTAATTTTCTGTTTTTGGTTGTTGTCATCCCAGTACTAACATCAACTTAGTAGTATTTTCTGTTATATTGCATCAAATCATCTACCATGTTTTTTATATTTGCAAATATCAAATAAATTTTAGTTTTCATTCCTTCTTTTTCACTTCTTGCATTGGGTAATTCTCTTTTTTTTTAATATGTTAAATATCAGAGAGAATATGTACTT
Source organism: Pinus taeda (assembly GCA_000404065.3). Classification (NCBI taxonomy): domain Eukaryota; kingdom Viridiplantae; phylum Streptophyta; class Pinopsida; order Pinales; family Pinaceae; genus Pinus; species Pinus taeda. The sequence continues at coordinate 8,702 of APFE031055359.1, read as the reverse complement.
TGCCAGTCAACTAATTTGCATTTGAAGCAGGCCCTTCCCATTTTGTTGTGTACTAGTCAATTACTTTCCACTTGAAACATGGCATTCAAATTTAGTTCATCTCACATAATATCAAAGTGTAGGAATCCTTTCAAATTTAGTCATCTCACATAATATCGAAGTCTGGGAATCCTTTTGAGCTGAATTTGTGCCCTCTTAATAGTTTATTTCTTAGATATCGATCTACAGTAACAGAAAGAGGGAATCTAGTCCACAACTTGTTAGATCTTCTTTTCCGTGAATGGATATATAGGTGCTCTAGTCTCTTCCATGGCATTACTAAGCAATGCCATTTCTTCTTCGGCCGAGATCACCGCAAGGCATTTCTTCCGCTCACTGTGTTTTTATTACTTGGGCGAAGATAAAACCAGATATGTAAGATTGCCAACAAGTCAGGGAGCAATTCTATAAATGGGTTTGCATGGTTGCCCTTGGCTTGATCTGCTGCTGTTCATCTGCATTGCCATTATCTTATCAGATGTTTCTGCTTTCTGGCCTGTGGGAGGGACAACAAGATTTTATGACTTCAAGGTGAAAGAATCAGTTGGATGAAAACATGATTTGAATCTTGAATCTTATGGTTTATGGTTTTTTGGTTGTTGGTTTGATTCAACTTCATAACAGGGCAATCCCCAATTGAACTGACCCATTGACATTTCTACTCACAGTTATCAACTGATATTTTTCACTATTATCACTATTGCTTAATGCATTGAGCTAATAATATATTTTTCACTATTGCTTAATGCATTGAGCTAATAATATATTTTTATTTTTCTTGAATTTTGTTGTTTTATTTTGGTTATTAGCTTGATCCAATTTCATAACAAGGCTATCGCCAATTCAGCTGCCCCACTGAGCATGTCTACTCACAGTTATCCACTGATATTTTTAACTACTTTTACTGCATCACTGAATTAATATCAACTGATATTTTCCACTGCTTTTATTGCAACAATGAATTAATAAATTTTCTCCGAAAGATCATCCTGACTCTGCCTGATTTCTGATTCGAATGTGCTCGTAGAATTTAGATTCTAGTACACAGTTTATATCACACGACATTTGTTTGGATTGTGACAGGTACAAACAAAGACTGTAAGAAAACTATGTAAACCTTTGACTATAGTCACAATTAATGAGATGTACCCAGGTCCCATTATCTATGCACAGGAAAATGATAGAATCATTGTCAAAGTCACTAACCAGACTCCCTACAATACCACTATTCATTGGTAGCTATCTTTTCCTTCGTTGCAGGTTTGATCTGAACTTATGGTAGTGTTCGCTTACAATTATAGAAATAGGATGAATCTCGATAAATAGTGAGAAATTTAAGTCATTGGTTAACTGATTGGATTGGTAATATGCATTGCATTAGGCATGGAGTCAAGCAGCGACTCACATGTTGGTCTGATGGGCCTGCATACATCACTCAATGCCCAATTCAAGCAGGGCAGACATTTACATACGAGTTCACGCTGGTGCAGCAGAAGGGAACAATGCTATGGCATGCCCACATCTCATGGCTAAGGGCAACAGTTCATGGACCTATTGTGATCTATCCCAAGACTGGCGTTCCTTATCCATTTCAATTCCCTTATGAGGAACATGTTATTGTCCTTGGTATTTATTCCCTTGACCCATTTTCCATAGACCCATCAGTTCACAATTTTGCCTATTGCTTTGTATTTAGTCTCAGCAGGAAGTGGAGTACTAATAGATGGAGTTCTGTAAGGGTTGGAGTATGAAGAAATTATTTTACAAATGAGATTTGGTTACAGGAGAGTATTGGTTGATGGATACTCAAGAACTGGAAAGAGAGGTTGTGCAAAGTGGTGGAGGTCCTCCTTCTGCAGATGCTTATGTTATAAATGGTCATCCAGGTCCTCTTTATAACTGCTCAGAACATGGTAAGTAATCTGTTGCTACATTTTATACAGAAAGAAGTTTACATCTTCAGTTTTTTTATCGCTCTGGACACTACATAGATCCTGTAGATCCTGCTCTAGATGAATCTATGTTAGTGTAGATCTTGTTCTAAATAGATCTATATTTGTGTTTTAATTCAATTTTTGATAAGTGCAAGCTTCCATTTAAAACACTCTGGCCCTTTGCTGCCATTTGTTTTACTGCTTGTTTCATGAGCATAAATTAATTTTGTTTGTTAGACATGTCTTATGTCTGTTTCATATATTCAATGTATCTATCCAATGACAGAGGAGATCAAACACTTTCCATCCCTCAGGTTTATGGTGAAACACCTGCCTTCTTTCACAGGTTTATGCCCGTTCAGGCCCACCCCACCAAGATGTGAAGCTCAGCTACTTGCATTCGGCTCTGCCTGACAGATCTGTAATTGTATGTCTATATAACTGATGATATGTGTACCTGATTTATCTTTATCTACAGATATGTACACCATAAGTGCAATTCCTGGAAAGACATATCTTCTGAGAATCATCAATGCAGCCCTTAACATGGAACATTTTTTCACCATAGCCAATCACAAGATGACAGTAGTTGAAGTGGATGGAGAGTATACTAAGCCCTTTGTTACAGAGCACTTGATGATCATGCCAGGCCAGACGACCAATGTATTGGTAACTGCAGACCAGCAATTAGGAAGTTATTACATGGGAATGGGGCCTTACATGTCTGCTCAAAACATAGATTTTCAGAAATCTCCAGCACTTGCTCTGTTACAGTACCAAGGGAGTTCGAACATTCTGCGACAGAAGCCCATGCTTCCCAAATTCAATGATAATGAACTCCCCCAATTGTTCATGAATGGTCTCAAGAGCCTAGCAAACGAGGATAATCCTGTCAATGTGCCACAGACAATTGATAGGGATTTATTTTTCGCCATTGGAATTAATGTGGAAAGATGTAACTCTTCCAGTCCTAGGAAGCATTGCCAGGGCCCTAATGGAGGAGTCTTCGCAGCGTCAATAAACAACATAACCTTTGTGAGGCCTACAGTGTCAATTTTGCAGGCTTATTACTATGGCCTTGAAGGATTCTTTACAGAGGACTTCCCTGATACTCCACAGAGATTTTATGACTTTTTGAAGGGTGCACCCAATGATATTCCAAACAACACACAATCCTTATTTGGTACCAGATTGAACGTGCTTGAATATGGCTCCAATGTGCAGTTGATTATACAGGACACTGGCACTGTTGGAGCAGAGAATCATCCTATTCACTTGCATGGCTTCAGCTTCTATGTGGTGGCCTCTGGAATTGGAAACTACGATCCTTCCACTGCAATTCTAAATCTCGTTGATCCTCCCTATAGAAATACCATAGGCGTTCCTGTGGGAGGATGGGCAGCCATCCGATTTACAGCAGATAATCCAGGTAATTAAATGTTTCTCTTTTGACCCAGACATGCCTTTCTCAAAGATTTCATCTCCTACTACCTTCGGCTTTTCCCTTGCATTTTTTGACTGGAAGTATCCGTCCCTGTAACAGTCCATGGATTTGATAGCAATTTGTGTACTAATTGCTTTCGTAGGTATCTGGTTCGTGCATTGCCACCTGGAGATTCACACAACATGGGGCCTCTCCATGGCATTCCTCGTGCAAAACGGAAAGGGGCCATTACAAAGCCTGCCCCCTCCTCCTTGGGACATGCCTGCTTGTTAGCTGAGGGATCAAAACTTTACATCATTATAGAACGGAAATTGATTCGAATGGTCTGAATCATATGTTGTGAATTTGCTGAAATAATTATTAGAGCTTCTCTTTCTCACATACAATTTTGTGTTATTGTCGACCCTCTTTGCTATGATATTGTTGTTAGATTTATACCTATGGCCTTTGGAAAAGTTATCCATATATATATATAAAGTTTAAAGTTTTGCACGGTAACTTAATTAATTAATGTGCATGAATATGAATTATTATGTTTCAAACGGTTTTGGATTCAAATCTCTCTAAAACTGTTTTGGAAAAATGATTCATATGTATATAAAGTTTTGTAGGGTAGTTTAATTAATTATGTTTATGAATATGAATTATTATGTTTCAAAAAGTTGTGTGTTTAAATCTCTCTAAAATGTTTTGGGTTGAAATTTCTTTAGTTTCACTGATTTATTTAGAAGTTGTTAAATCGACAAATGAGTATGAGAAATTAACAATGAGTATGAGAAATTGACACTATATCAAATGAGTTGGGTTCAAATTTTTCTAGTTTAGCTGATTCATTTAAAAGTTGTTAAATCGACAAATGAGTATAAGAAATCAACAGTATATCAAGCTAGTAGGACATTGACCTAATTGTCAATTCTTCTAATTACACAGAAAAAATTTTAATTTATAAAATCAAATTTAATATAATAAATGAATATTATTAATATTTATAACCATTTATATACAAAAAAAAATAAAATTATCTTCCAAAATATTTTATAATTGTGTTTTTACTTTAAAATTAAATTTAACTTTTAAGATAAAAGTTAAGTTTTAAAATGTCTATTTATTTATATTCCATTTATATTAATTAGAGTAGTATTTAATTTTTTTTTCATAATTTTTTTATTTATTTATTTTGGAAATCAAATTTAATATAAACCAATAAAATGATACTATTAATATTCAATATGATTTATACTTATGATCCTTTTCAAAACATGAAAAAAACCCTTCAATATTTATTTTGTAATTGATCTTTCATTTTCAAAATCAAATTTTAATATAAACAAAATATATTGATTGTGTCGAGAGACACTCTACAACTCAATATGGGGGCAATGTTGTAGTAGTGTAAATGTTTGTTTGTGAACATTTACATGTCAACTCAATTAAAAAATAATAAAAAGTTAAAAGTACTATAGAGCCTAATAAAGGGAGATGTTGTAGTGTCCATAAATGAGTGTAAACATTTAATGGTTGGCTCAATTAATAATAGAAAGTTAAAAATATTAAAATTCACTTGAGCTCTGAAATCAGTATTGTGAATCTGTCAAGGGGTGTTTTATTTGGTGTAGGGTTTTTCAGATCCAAGGATGGGCTCAATAGCAGATCAGTTGCACTTGTCGATCAGTTGTAGTTGATAGGTGATCCTATACAAAGAGATTTGGAGGATGCAGTTACTAGCTTGAACCTCAAAGTTCCATAATGGAAATATGTTAGGGTTTACACAATGACCATGGAAACTCTTAGGGGTCTAGCAATGTGAAAGATTCTCAAAGCTTAATAGAGATGTGTAATCTTGGACACCTTGTCATTGATGACTAGAATAACTAACAGACAGGCAAAATATTGTTTCGTCATGTGGTAAATGTATAGGTGCAAGTGGCAACACAGACTAGGTATTCTTTGTTTATAGATGATCCAGGTGGATATTGGTGGCCACCTGCCAAGTCCACCCCTGGACCCCCACCATTGTCTTCTCAGCATTTTCAGTTTCCTTAATTGTAGCACAACTTACTATTTTTAGCAGTTTTTCGGGTCCTGAACTTCCGGAGCCGTTTTGAGGCCCTAAACGACGTTTTTGGGAATCCTGGGGAAACATGGGTCGGTGTTGCCGTTCCAACAATGATAGTTCTCGAATAGATCTTTCTAATGAGCTATTGTACGCGTCAAACG
>APFE031055357.1:262151-287709 GCA_000404065.3 Pinus taeda | reverse complement strand
ATTTTTTATTTTCTTTGATAGGAAAAGTATAAAAGTATTTTGCACACTAAACATAAATATGTTAAAAATTTAATATTAAGATATTTGACAAAAATTAAAAGTTTATCTCTTATAAATCATTAATGTAGTAATTAATTTTTTATAAATCTCTAACAAATCATTTCAAATATTATAACCTTTTTTTAATAATTATTTCTTCCATCTAATATATTTGAAAGATAAAGTAATGTTTCTATTCTAATAATTGTATTATTATTTAAATTTAACTTAAATATTAAATCACTAACATGTAAATAGATAGTTACAACTTAAAATTAAATTAAGATATATCTACTCGTTGATTGTTAATCAATAATCCTCTTAAATGATTAGATTAAAATCATATTATTTTCAAATTTTTAATGTTCAAGTTTCTTAATCATACTTAACATATTTTTCTTTGAGTAAAAAGCATAATCAAATAATAATACAAATTATTAAATTAAAATCAAATATTCAAAAAATTCACAATCATTTTCAAATTTTCAATCATTTTGACTAAGATATTTCATTCTTTTAACATATACTAATAAAATACAAAATTGAAAGAATGTGGAATGTTAAAGAGTTTTAATAACCCAACGTTTTAATAATATTCCCATTATACCTTATAAATACTAAAAAAAAATACTCCCATTACACCTTATAAATACTAAATATATAATGAACTCACAACATCTTCTCTCAATAAAACTACACAAGTTAACTAAAAAAAACCATAATTTTTTTTTTTTTAATTAAATCAAATATAATTAAATAGTTTAAGCATAGTCTAATAAAACAAAAAACATAACAAATAATTTTTTAAAATTAAATCAAAATATAATTAAATAGTTTAAGCATAGTCTAATAAAAAATTCCTAAATTATTAATTAATCCTTATTACATTTACAATCATCATTAATTATGTATAACATACTTTACATGATAATTAAAATTAAAGCACTATACTTTTATCTAAATACAATTCCTTCATTAAATAATTAATAAATAATAATAATTTTTTTATTAATAATAACTACATAGGGTAAATTAATTAACAAAATTGTCATATTAATATTTAAGCCTACTAAAGCTTTACAAAAAATTATTCACCTAAACACATATAAATCATTAACTCTTTTAAATGATATCATGAAGCGTTCCCCTGATGATGGACTCACTTTGTAGTCTTAAAATTGGACTCACTTTGTCGTCTTAAAATTTGGGTTATTAAAACTCTTTAACAGGTCATTCCACACTCTTTCAATACACTCAGCCTGTATGGACTCATTATTCAAAAATACAAAATTATTTGAATGATGGGAAAAGAGTAGGTTGCCTCCACATTTTGATCAAAGGAGATTTCTTATAAATGCTAAAAATAAAGTTTCTTATTTAATAGGTGTAAATAATTGTTTTCAAAATTAATTATTTTTTTAAATTTAATTGATTGGTTAAAGATTATAATTTTTTGTAAAACTTTTCCTAATAATAATAAAGAATTAAATATTTAATTAATGTCTACATATTAATTTAGATGGTTAAATGGTCTGGAGTGTGTTATAAAACTATTAATTATTTTTGTTTATCTAAGAGCTTGTTTTCTTCCTACTTAATGTGACAAGTTCAAGGCCTAAGACTAAAAGATTTTGGCATGAGTGAAACACTATTCCTTAAAAGGTAATTCCAAGTGGTGTGGTTTTTATTGAATAACAACAATGAGTTAACATGCATAAACAGTGACTAGTGAGTTAGCATGCATAAATATTAGCTAGTAATTAGTTATAATACTATGTATAAAAAATCAATTTAAAATTTATTAGAAATATGTAAAATAAAACATCTTTTCTAACCCACTTTTTGAAACATACCTCATTAACTATAATTTTTGAGTTAAATTTTATAATAAAATATCTTATTAGTCCCTGCCTGGGACTATTAACGATCGATCCATCGTTGATCAGCGATTAATTAGCTTTGACCAAGTAAAATTTCCCGTACATATCAGGTTTAAGCCAATGTTTGAAATAAAATTTTTTGCTCAATAAATGTTTATCCAAAGTTTGTGTTTCGACCTCTTATTGCAGGCTTCGCTCCGTTCGAGACATATTTTCCCCCATCTCCCACTTATATCCAAAGTTTTATATGCTTTCAACATTTCCAAATTTTATACTTTTTCCACTTCGCACTTATATTCAAAGGTTTATGTCTTCAAAATTTCTGAGTTCTATATTTTTTCTATTTTATGACAACATACTCTAAATGCATGTTCCTTTACACTTACATCCAAAGTTTATATGCCTTTAAAATTTCTCAGTTTTATATTTTTTCTATTTTATCTGAACATATTTTAAGTGCATTTCAATTTCTTCAATTTTATAACCACATATTTAATTTCCATGCACCACTTGCATTTATCACCACTACCACGTATTCTTCTGTGCATGCGCCACCTTTCATTTTCGCCCCCTTGAATTTATCGCCACATGTTCGGCTTTGCATGCACGGCCTTGCAATAAGGGAGTTGTGGCCTCCAGGCGCTTGCACTTATGGCCACATGTTCAGCTTTGAATGCACCGCCTTGCAATAAGGGAGTTGTAGCCTCCATGCACATGAATTTGGATCAGTATATGTGACTGAACCTACTCTTCAATCTGGATCTCGGTCTCGCCACTCATTGCAACTTTCAATTTCACTCGGTGCTTCGTCCTCTGCTTGATAATAATAAGCATGCTTTCTGTTATGCATTTTTTGCAACATCGTAATGATTGTTCATTTTTGTTAGTCTATTATTAATATCAGTATAGTTTATAATATCAGTATAGTTTTGAGAGAATAATCATGCGTTCTGTCACATATTCTTTAATCCTTTTGCAATATCTTAATGATGTGTTCAATTTTGCAATATCTTTAATGATGATGTGTTATATTTGGTTTGTCTCCACATCGTATTCTCTAGCTATAAAACCATTCCGTCTTGTCTCGCTATATACCATTTAGTGCCGCTGTCTCTGATCTCTGCTACTCACTAGAGATATAGTATGGAAGGCATGAATAATATAGGATGGCGGTGGTGTACTTGGACCCCTGTTACTTAATGTAATTTCAATTTCAGTTTCACCTTCGGTTGTGGATCATGGGAATAAAATATCCGATTCCTATATTTACGGTCTGCGCAATGCGAACAAATACATCAGTGGCAGTGAATACGAGAGGAATCTGAAGAGGCTATTGAAATCCCTGGTGAATGGCGCTGCCCCCAGGGGCGGATTGGCGACACATACATATGGCGGAGTCCAGGGGCTTGTGCAGTGCAGGCCCGACGTCTCTCGCCATGAGTGCCAAAGCTGTTCCGCTGCAGCGTCAGAGAGGGCTTTTCAAGGCTGCCCCAACGCCATAAGCGCTCGTGTTCAGTTCGAATTCTGCTTCATTCGCTATGAGAATTACACTTTCGCCTCTGTTCTCGATACCAGCGTTGCCTATTCTCTTGAGAGTGCGAAGAGCAACAATAATATTCATGGTTTCAATCACACTCTCGCCAATCTCATGGCAACTCTCGCACGGAAAGCTCCCTTACACGTCAATCGATTCGCCACCGGAGCACGGGTGGTGAAACATTCTTCTGTCACCGTTTATGGATTACAAATGTGCTTCACAACACTTGCAGCGCCCGACTGTCCCCGTTTATGGATTACAAATGTGCTTCACAACACTTGCAGCGCCCGACTGCCGTGCTTGTCTGAGACAAGCGATTGGATTGTTGAATAAGTGCTGTTCTTCGCAGATGGGAGCTCAAATTTATCTGGGCAGAGGGGGTTTTATCCTTTTTGCACTGCGCCAGGCCATACACTGGGTCTGTGCTTATTACTTGCTCAGCGGTAGCAAAACCAGAAGAAACAATCTTGGCACGTAGGGCTTCAAGCACAGCATTCAAGTTGTTCTTGAAAAGGGTGACGTTGGTACTCTTGACCGTACTACATCCCGAGTTCAGAAGTTTAGCCTCTGGATCGGCGGCTATCAGTACTGCCCAGAAGAGAAATACCACGGCGATAAACTGTGAATAAGCCATGGAATATGAAGCTATCATAATCCCCAAAAAATTAACAGGGTATTGCCAAGGTTCAACGTAACGTCATATAAAACAGCCAAGGGCAGATGCCGCTAAAAATTTAGCAGATTCAGCCCTAGCAAGCGCACTGATGGTTGTAATGCTATCAACCGGGGATAAGCATTCCGGTGTAAGGGGGAATACTCTGTCATTGACTATGAAGTGGAACGGTTGCCCTGTCACTGGCAGGAGGCGACGCACACCTACCTATTTAGTACTTAGAAGAGTAAGTGGCAAGAGGCAACGCAAACCCACATATTTTGCTGAGGATTCCCGGAATAAAGCAAGCCTTGGTCAATTTTTTTAAATGGATCATGTTTATCTAGAATATTCTAAATTAGCTGGAATATTTGAGTCTATTTCCCTTTCAAAATTGAACAGCAGTGTAGTAAATTTTTTCCTTTGTGAAAATTGGTAAAAATCACATAAATTGATAAAAACACTGAATATATCTATATATTTAGACATGAGTTTTAAACGATTAAAATCTGGCCAAACTTGGTATTGGATTCCCACTTGAAAGACAATAGATGAATTAAAATACACAATCTGGCCAAAACTTATGTGATTGGATTTCCACTAAAAGACAAAAACTTCTATTGATTAAGCTGCTGCATTTTATAAGTTTCGGCTTTTTAAACATGTTCGCTAATTATTTTTCTGCAAAATCTAGTGAAAATACATTGAAATTATAAATTTGATTTAAAAAAATTGAGAATCCTTAATGGAAAGTTTTTTAAAACATTTAAATTATTTATACAATCAAAACACATTTTAAAAGAAACAGCCGCAACAATTACATTAAAAAAATATTATCAATAATTTCAAGGATGAATTACAGTACTCACTATGTGATTTTTTCTGAAAATTTCATAAATTTACAAGTTATGAATCACAAAAAGTTGAATTCAAACTTCAAATAAAACAAAAACAAAAACCTAAAGAAATAAACTACACCTTTCCTGAATTATTACACAACGAACGTTTACCAGAAGTTCTAACGTGGCACAGACATGCGGGGAATCTGATCATGAAATTGAAGAATCGTTCACGTTCACGTAAGCATTGCTTGAGCACATGGTGTCAGAGAGTCAAATTTCGAAGGTTCACTTTTATGAGATTTTATTCAAGGGACGCCTTCACTCGCTGTCATCCCGCGGGAAGAGTCACAAGTTAAAGGTCGAGATACGGATGGAATTTGACAGATTTGTCTGTATTCTTGAAAATCTCATAATTGGTGCCATTCTTCGTTGAAAATGGTTAAAAGTGAATAATGCTGTAATCAAAACATTTTGAAAAAAAAAAAACAATTTTATAAAAAATTAAAAAATAATTTAATTTTTAAATTAATTTTATTAAATATAACACGCTAATATTATTCTAAGAAAAACAAGTGTTATCTAACTTTCTTGTGGCTTCTCTTATTTGTTTAACCCATTAAGTTGTTTAACCTATTAAGTTAGCATGGCTTTTATTAAGCTATTCCTTAACTTTTACACACCATATTAAAATGATACTATTAACATTCTCATGGAAATGCATATAACACTATTATGACACTATTACAATATGATTTGCAATTTTATTTTATAATTTTTTATTGTCGAAAAGAGAAAAATTAAAAAAGACTTCTATTAAAATAAAGTATAATATGCATCTTTTAAATAAATTAATTTTAATTTTTTATAATATTTATAAAGACTTTAACATGTTATTTAAACTCAAGTACATGAAACTAAAAACATAAAATAAATCAATATTTGTTTTACCTTATACTTGAATTGCAATATTGTAATTTTTGCATCCATTTTATGTTAATGAAATTTGCTACACAATTCTCTTGTTACATTAAAATATCCCATTATATATAAATATACGATTTGAGATATATCCCTTTTAGACCTCATATATGCTCTCACTTCACTACATACAGTATACAGTGGCTGCTTATGCATGTGTTTATTTTATTGACAGTGAGTTATGCTTATCTTTATTTATGTCGCCGAATCTTTCAATTCTATTACTGATATTAGGATCGTATTTTACTATTCTATAGCCGTTCTCGGTACATTCTATTACCGATTTGGAATTCATCGAGATGAATCCCTGTCTATAATCCCTCTGTCGAGAATCTCATATATAGGCCAAGGCGTTCAGGACCGATGTGCCGAACGCGAGGGAGGAAATGCCAAACATGCCAGGCCTTGCAGCTCGAGAATCTCCAGCAGACTCCATGCCGTCCCTACTAAGAAAGCGGGTGCGAATGACTGTAGTTTAATCGGAGTTTATATGAGCAGTTCAATTATTTTTTAATTAAATTTTATTTATTTATTTAAAAATATATAAATTTTATTTAAAAAGTGCTTTTAAATATATATATGAATCCAATCCTTTAAAAATAATATTCTGAGGTTTGTCATTTCTGTAAATTATTTAATTGAGGTTTTTCTGTAGATTATGTAATTGAAAATTAAAATTCTAAGACATCTTGCCGAAATGTGTATCCATCACAATACTCTTTCCACCTGATAAAAAACCTGAGTAATCAAAAATAGAATTCAATCAACAGATTTTTGAATGACCTAATCCCAATGAGGTGATTTAATTTGCTTTTAAAAAACGTAGTTAAGAGATATCATGCCGCCATCTTTAGAATTCACTATCTTGAATGATGTTAGTTTTTTGCCATAAATATTAGTAATTTGTTAACATTCAGATTACGTTTTTGCCATGAAGATTCTGACAACATTTAGATTAGTTTTTTGTCATCTTTAGAACTCACTATGTTGAATGTTGTAACCAAACCAAAAAGTTATTGTGAGTAAACTAATGCTGAAGAGTCAATTTATAAAATAACAAGAATCAAGTGTTTTCTAAAGTAAATTGGCTCTTCACCGTGGCATCAGGGACCAAACCAAAAAGTTAGCGATCGATTGAAATTTCAAACATTATCCTTGCATCTTGCAGTTGATACATAGAGAAACCTAAGGTTTTCTCAAGAGAGAGGTTACACTAGCTCTAAAGGAACCTGAGGTTTTCTAGGTTCAAGATTTTTGTTTTCAGGATATATGATTCTCAATACTGTTAATTTCTGGTATGTTTTTTCTTAATTTCACACAACAGGTTAACTCTTTGTTAATGTTAAGGTATGCGCTCATCAAGTTTTTGTTATTTTGTTTCCTTTGTAATTTGCAAATTAAAGCATACAAACAGTTCCTATATTGTTCTGTTTGGTCAATCGTAAAAAATTAAAAGCAAGCATGTTAGATAACTCACATCTCACATCTTTTCTCGAAGCTTCTCAAATTCCTGTTGTTCTATCGCTTATTTTTCAGTGCTCATTACTCATGACAATCCAAGTGATGTTATAAAAGCAATATACAACATTGGGCAACATGTTTAACTAGTAAAATATAGATTTCAATAGACAGTCTATTGTTATTTTATTTCACAAATGCAATCAACAATAATGTTAACTTTTAGAAATATTCTTAAAGTTATGGTGCATTTTTTCATTTTGTCTTTCCAATGCTTCTTTTTCTTAACTTGCAGAAATATTCTTAAAGTTATGTTGCATTTTTTCATTATGTCTTTCCAATGTTTCCATTTCCAATTCCTTTGTTATTTATAAATATGACTTGTTGCTAGAAATCTGATATTTTTTTGGCAACATAATGCAAGAGCCTATTTTTTTAATATATATATTTTGTTCGAAACAATCATCTTCACTTTTTGCTAATTTGATCAATATTTTTTGCAAAGCTGTAGAAAACAATTGCAAATGATGGAAGAAATAATAGATGTTGATAGATTACAATGCATTTTGCCTGAAGCATGTGGGCCAGTCAAGAAACTGGACCCATAGCTATTTTGTTACTATGTAATATTTGCATCCACTGTGAAATGATTTACGGCTGAGAGTACCTGCCTGCCTTAATATTACATCCATTGTGAAATGATTTACGCCTGAGAGTACTTGCCTGCGTTGAGCTACTTATATGAATTACTTATTTGTGGTTCAGTCCATTTATTCCTTGACCTCTGCCTCCCATCCTCTCCAGACTTGGGACAATTTCCGCCAGGCCAACTTTTCCAAGTTCTGCAATTCCCTACAGACCCCGTCAGGGACTACTGCCACGACAGTGGCTCCTTGTTAATATCTACTTATGAATTCGGAAGGTTAGAGATGTGTAAAGTCCTTTTTATGAAAAAAACTAACTTCTTATCAATTTGGAATGTTAGAGATATATGAAGTCCTTTCTATGAAAAGAAACTAACGTTAAGAGGCCAAACACCTTCTTATCTTAGAATCTTAAAAATTTAAGACTGCAAAATCAATATTTTAGTTAACAATTTTTTTACTGAAGTATATAATTAATTTGCCTTTTCATCCTAGAACAAATCACTTATGGTTAGTCTGAACGAACCCTTTTCTACTTACCATCAAGATATCATGGATGAACCCTTTTCTACTTACCGTCAAGATATCTCTGTTCAAATCTCACGGAGTACAGTGACCTGTTATGGTGGCGGCTAGAGGGGCGGACTCCCCACCCGTTTGAGTCTGCTCTTGCTAAAATCATAGGATCTTAGTATACCCGATCTACAGGTGGTTGGTTATACTCTTGGTGTTATAGTGGCAGCTATGAGGTTTGATCTCGGGTCTCCCCTGGATCAAGCTTGATAGTTACCGATTCACCATGTGTTAAATAAAAAAAAAAAAATTGACGCGATTTTTTAGGGGCAGCATATTTCTGCGAAATGTCAGGGAAACAAATTAGTGGACTACAGATCACATGCGGTTTGGTTTGCTCGAACCCTTTGTCGTCAAGATATAGTGGATGACAATGGGTAGGGTTTGATATCAAGATTATTTTGGCAGTTGTTTATAAGCGAAATATTTGATAGTGGATTTATGGTAAATTTTGGTGAAATTTTTTGTGGTAAAATTTTGATTTGTATTATTTAAATTATTTTTTTGATTTTATATATTGATTTAACATTTTAAAAAATTTAGAGAGATTTTAATGGTAAAAAATCTATTTATCAAATTTATAATTTCAACAAATCTTTATCAAATTTTAAACAAATTAAATAAAAAATAAACCAAAAAACTTTTTAAAAAATCTCACATATAAACAATCTCACATATAAACAACCCAACAACCCATTTATTAGGCCGATAAGCCTTCTTTTAAATCAGTTCCACCGTCTACGCTTTAAATTTTTAGTGGAGTTTATGTCAATCAACATGGAGGACACCAGAATGCCAGAGTTGCTGTGAGAAAAACTCAGAAATCTCATATAAACATTCAGCAGAGGTTTTGTAGCCTGCACCCTCACCACCTGTTCCGTCCTCTGATTTTACTCCAATTTCAAGCACTCTGAATAGGTCTCTCGCTCACTCTGCAACTCTTCAAGGAGAGGGAAGAAAATGTCCGAGAGGGAAGAACAATGCCCGCCAGAGGCTCCTGGTTTACGATCTCATGGACAACCACTCTCTGAATAAAAGGCAGTAGGAACTGCCCGAAGTTGCCAAGTTCGGAAACAAATGGGCTCGCATGGCTGCTCAGGTGGTACCTATTGTTACTTTTTCCTTTGTTGGTTTGCTTTTACGTTTCTTTCTGATTAAAACAAAAGTTCTCTAATGAAAACCCATTTGTTAGATGAGGCCATATATTACTTTGTGACTCATTTTACCAGTGGTATATATGTTGGGATGACCTGTGTTTGGTTCCCTTTGAATGCTGAAAATAAATCAAATCAATAAATTTAGGGTCATGTATTTTTATGCTTTTAATTTTGGGTTCAGCTGCCTGGGCGGACTGATAACGAAATTAAGAATCACTGGAACACACGGATCATGATAAGGCAGAGACAGGGATTACCTCCTTTTTACCCGCCCGATCTGCCTCTAAAGCAATTAGCAGCAATCAGCAAAATCAGCAGCCCATCAACGGTGCAGATGTTTCAACATCCCAAGCATAATCATAGTCATAATTATCATGAGTTCCTGTCTCGCTCTGCAAAACTAGGGATTCCTAATGTCACCTTTGATAGCCTGAAACCTAGCCAGCATGCATTGACATACACTTCGTTCCTGGCTTGACAGAGGTTTCCACGAGTTTGATTCTGAATCAGGGACTGGGATTGTCACAGAGTTACCGTGTGGTAAACCCAATTGAGCGTGCAAAGCGGATTCGGGATAGCGAGAGGATGATGCCCTTTGGTGTAGGAGGAGGAGGGATCTCCCCTTTTGGTCAGTTTGTCGATGACACCCCATTAAAGAGCATAGGGGAACCGTGATTCAAGACTGCTCAGCGATTGCCATATGCTCAGCCTCCAAGATTGGATGGGTTTGCGACAAATGGTTTTCCTTATGATCCTAATTTGAGCAACAGGAATTCCAACCATAATCTATCAAACTTGGGGATTTGATGATTGGCAGCCATGCCCTTTTCATTGGCAATCTCTCTCCTCCTACACCCTTACCAGGTGTGAAGTTGGAGCTCCCTTCAAGCCAACTTGCGGAGTCTGTGCATACCACTGGCATGCGTCTGGAGACAGTGACTACTCCTACAGAAAATAACTCATACACACTACCACCTCCTGTTCCATCGAATTTAATGCCAACAATCTAGCGTAAATTTGGAGTTTCACATAATATGGTTGAGGTTCTCCTCCTTCCCACACACTAAGCACCTGTTATCTGTGAATCCACTTTTGGCTAGGTGAACCTTTGTTGACAAGCTTGATAAATAATAAACCAGCCAAAGACTCTGAGCTTAACGGAGATTTTGAGGGTCCACACACTATGCAATCTTTCAATTCATCTCTTTTCAGGATCCATCAAAGGCCATCTAGGATTCAAAGTAGGGGCTAAGTGCAACTTCTTGCAAAGCAGACGATAAATCCTCCTGGTATCATAAAAGTAAAGAGCCTTACCAAATGACCACACCCAATCTCTCCAGCTAGGTCCCTGCAGCATAATGTTCATCTTATATTACTCTTCCGAAGGAATGAAGTTTTGGATGTAACCTATTAGTTACTCTGTCATAAACTATAAGAAATTTTTCAATTTTGGTCCAAGATGTAGATTCCAAAACCCATAAATCATTCGAAAACAAAATTCATTTCCCTCGCCATATGTTGATCATTCAGTTTCCAATTCCAAATCGGGCATGAACCAAATCCCAACCAAATTTGCTAACAGAAAAGTTCCAACATAGATGCCTCACAACCACTCCCCCACACTTCCCAAATACTTTTTGGAATGAAAGTACTTTGTCAAATTTATAATTGATAACATTTAATAAGAATAAGTAAAATTAAAGATCAGAGCTAAAGATTCTTTTGTCTACTGTTGGTACATCGAGTTATCATACTGCTTTTTCTGTGAATAAAACTGTATTCAATAAGTTCCATTTATTTAAGGCTAGATTGATCAATACCTGATGATCAAATTTCATCTCCAGTCCCTACTTTTGTCATCCTTTTGTATTATAAATATGCATTGTTGGGTAATAAAAAGACAGAATTTAGTTTCAAAAATCTTCAGATTCCGTGCTCTTTCTTTCAACTAGCGCTTTAAAGTTTAATATATTTTTGCCTTAGCAACAACTGAGGATATTGTATTGCACAAAGTCATTCCTTTTTGGTAGTGATTTACTTTTGTAGAGTCCCTTTAGCATCAGATTTAATGAACGAATACACTTGACTTCCTTTTTCCTCATGTAAGTGGAAACATTTTTTTCATGATTTTTGTCAAATACATCATATTAATCATCTTTCGATGAGCTAGTTCCATCCTCTTGTCATTTTTGTTCGAAGGTGAGAGCAGTATCTTTTTTTCTCTCATACAGACAACTCCATTCAGTTTGGCAGATATGTTCTTGTACAGAACATATGTATGTTTCCATGAAGAGACTGTCTAACCTCCAAGCAGCAAAGTGGATGTGTTAAGGAGCAAGTTGATTTTGTCTGCTTGAAGTGTTGAACTCAGCCTTCTTAAGGTTTAAAAAGGCTGTCATCCTCCAACTTTTGCATTGCAGGCTTATATTTTGGTACAAGTTTTTTAATATCGGTTGTCTTTGCGAAAATAATAAGGTGTATTTCCCATTGTTCAATATTTCCAGATTATATTTAGCTAGTTTTTGTCAGAATAAGTTGAAGTAAATTCTAGCAACTTGGTTGAAGTAGACTGCAACCTACTTCACAATTTGGCAAATTCAATGGAATTTAATCAAACTTACTCTTATTCGAGCATAAATGAAAACAATTCAGTCTAAATAAATTTATGAATAGGTTTCTAATTTCATTTGGGGCAATCACTCTACCAATGTAAAGTGGACCCAAATGTACCTTCACTTGAAAACTGTACCGGAAAACAAGTTGTCGACTCCTTGCTTTTTGATTGCTACGCTGACTATGTAGAGTGCATTGATATGCCAATGGTAATGAGCAGAAGCAATAGTAGTGTTGATTTCAATTGCAGTCCTGCACCGTCAATTATGCCATGCTCTGTTTGGCCGAGAAATTGGACACTTTGGAGTTACAAATTTGAGGGTTTGATATCCATGATAATGTAAATTTGGACTAAGCAATTGACTCCTTGCTTGTTGATTGCTATCACTTGAAAACTGTACAGGCAAACAAGTTATCAACTCCTTGCTTGTTGATTGCTACACTAACTATACAGAGTGCATTGATACGCGAATGGTAATGAGCAGAAGCAACAACAATGTTGATTTCAATCGCAGCCCTGCACTGTGAATTATGCCATGTTCTGTTTGGCCGAGAAATTGGACTCTCTGGAGTTACAAATTTGGGGGTCGGATATCTATGATAATGCAAATTTGGAGTAAGAGTGAGCAAGTGGTGCTGAGATCATTCACCAGACGCTATCAATCAACATATTGACCGAACCCCAATAGCTCCGTTGAAAGATCACAGCTATATGAATGTTTTGAGTGATTGTTGCTTGCAACATTGACGTAAAGTCCGCCAAAGAGATGTGTATATATATATATTTATATAAGATAACATGAGTAAAAACAAAACTGTGCATACATATACACATAAATTCACTGCACTCAATGTTTAGTTTGCTATTGGGCATTATTGAAATTTTACGCGATGGCTCAAAGGGAATGTCATACATATACATGTAATATTGTGAAATGAATTGCACTTCAAATTTTTGAGCCATCGTGTAAATTTTCAACCATGCCCGATAGCAAACTAGGCATTGAGTGCAGTGAATCTCAGCCATCCGTCACATAATACATCCAAAGTTTTCAGGTAATCATTGCCAATGCAGTTGTCTATAATAAGAATTTTTGGAAGTTTTTCCGGTGAGTTTTTTTAGTCAAAATCGGGCAGCATTATTCGAATCTCAAGTTTGATAACTAGTTTCTGCACAATCAAAGCGTCACAGGGGTTTTTCAAGGTGCTGAATCCAAATATACAATTAAAAACCATTTTAACTGCAACAAATCAAAATTTAACCTCAATTTCTTCACCAGATTCCGTCACCAAAATCTCCAAAAAATCACATTATAGACAACTCCATTGCCAATCACCAAAATACAGAGAAGCACAGCCTCCTAGGGAGTCGTAACCAGATTAAAGAGATCCTAAAAGATTGACTTGGAAAAGGGACTGTGGAAAACGGGATAAGAACAGTTATGGCAACACAAATTCACTAGTTTGAAGCCGCAATTTTTTAACCGTTGACACGGTATTCCTAATTGATCTAAGATTTTTTTCAAATTAGATAAGAGTTTTTTTTCAAATAGTTATTAATTATATGAAAATTTCTCGCAAATAGAATATTTGTTGGTGTTGGGCTGTAGTGTAGTTGCTAGGGCATTATGCAGAAAATACACTTGTGTTTTCGATTAATACTTAGCAAACCATTATTTGGATATTAGTGATTGAAATGATTTTTTATTTATTTATTATAAGAGTGACACTTTAAGCTATTCAGTGAGCTTCGAGTTGTATTTGGTAAAAGTTAACTTCATATTGGAGTTCTAGGTAGCATGTCAATTATTTGTGGTTTTAGCTAATGTTACTAAGAACTTCATGGAACCAAAGAGCAAGAAATTATTGCTTTTTTGCAATGATAGCAATTAACTTCTGAAACAGTATGTTAAATTTGACCATGCTAGTTTTGTTAATGTATGTTCTAATTCGCATACTTGTGACAATTACTTTTGTTAACACCATTGTCAATTCTAAATGTACTTTTGTTAACACTATTGTGAATTAGAAAAGTACTTCTTCAGAGTTTTAACTCTATACTTCTAATCACAATTTCGGAAACCTGAAAACAAATGTGAAGGAAATGACAAATACATTGTGTCTGAAATCAGAAATAAATAAATACTCATTCGTTCAAATTAAAACCATTTGGAATAAACATTGGCAGATTGCTCGTAAAAGCAATTAAACTTAAAACAATAAATACTCATTCGTTCAAATTAAAATCATTTGGAATAAACATTTGCCAAGTGCTCATAAAGCAATTAAAATTAAAACAATCTCACATTGTCACTTTCAATGTTAAGGTTTTTGATATATTTCTCCGTTTTGATCTCAAATAATAGAATCATACACAAGTTTGATTAATGTTTATATTTATATCTAGATATATGGAGACCCAGAGACTATCTTTGGATTTGAATTTTTCTTTTATAAATAGTTAAGTTATTTATGAATTTATGCATTACTAAATTATAAATTATAAATTTTATGAATGAAGTGTATTTTTTTAAATATAACTAGTATGTATTTTTATTAAGAATTTATATTTATATGGAGTTAATCTTCATTACAAAATTTTCAATTATTTGGTATTTTAATTTGGGTTATATATGAAATTAAAATAATACCACTTCTCATTCATTTGTAAATTAAAAAATACAATGTAAATACATTTTAATTATTTAAAAAAAATATATATATAAATTAATAATATAATCTAATCATTTTAAATGGAATTTTAATATGTGGTGTTTTCAAGTCTCTATTTTTAATATTTTGTTAGAAGTATATCAAATTAGTATTTTTAATTTGAACTCTAAAAATTATATTTTTCTCGTACCATTTTTTCTAATTTTCATATCATTTTTCCAATTTAAAAAACCTATCCACCTTTTTTGCACAATTGGAGTAATTACTAGTTTATAATAATATAACAATTTAATGTAAGGAAAAATTTAATTTCAGAAGGCGTAAAACCAATTAATGGAAGTTACAATGGGAGTGGTGGGCATCTTCATTTAATGAAGCCGTCTTGCTTTGAAGCATCTTACGGCCGAATCCCGACATCGAGTAGAGGTCACATATTTAAAAAGTGTGGATTCCTTTGGGCGCTTTCCATGAACCTTCTTTTCTCATATTATGGAGAACAAGTGGCATGGATTGACATAATAAAGAAAATTAATGTTTTAACAAATATTTTGATGTGAAACCTATGATGTGGCTTTTGTAAGTGTTGTATTTACCTACAATTATACATTTTGAAAAAATTCTAATATGCTGTGTCTTGTTCTATGTTTAGTGTTTTATGGTTAGTTCTAGCTTTTTAAAATAAATTTATTCATTTGGTTTTTTCCTTAATGTTTTATATATGACAATATAAGTAGTTGCTATCCTGTTTTTTATATTGGAGGGTTGATATGTTAATATGACTAGGTTTTAAGGTATCATTTTACTTAAAAACTATTTTTTTTTAAGGTAATTCGCAGTTCTTTTATGGGAGACTAACTAATTATTTCTTTATTGGGTAGGTATTTTTTTAAAATAATAATTTAATAATTTATAATAATTATGTTAGTATTAATTTAATAATTAAATTACAATAATTTGTTTTTAGGTTTTGAAAAAATTGACGATGATTATGATTAATATCTATTAAGACCAATATTATTTATTGGATTTTCAGAAAGAGATTAATTGAGACTTTTTAATAGTTTATTCTTATGATAAAAAATAAGAGAGAAGCCTTTCTAGATCACTATACTTTTGTTGACTTAACAAGTTGTTAAATGTGAAGCCAAATTCATGCAAGATTCTAGATCCTTCTACACCACCATTAGTTTCTAGATCTCCATCTAAATCACATGCAAGATTCTAGATCCTTCTACACCGCCATTGGTTTTTAGATCTCCATCTAAATCACATACAGGATTCTAAATCCTTCTACAACGCCATTAGTTTCTAGATCTCCATCTAAATCACATGCAGGATTCTAGATCCTTCTTCAGCCTCTATAAATTTGTAATTTCTCTGGCCAAGGAAAGCAAGCCAAGGTCGAGGCCTGTTACGTAATGCAAAGTGATTTCTGTTCTCTAGTGATTGTTTTATCTTTTCCGTTGTTTCTGATTCAGTAATCTTGTTGTTTCTCCATTTGTCTGTGTCTAAAATTATTCTATGCTATTGTTATCTAAGTCTCTGAGTATAAATCTGTTGTGTGTTATATATGCTTTGAACTAATAATTGGTATCAGAGCTAAGGTCGAATATCCACCGTGCAAGTTGCTTAGTGCCATTGCCTTACTCTGGCAGCGTTCATTAAAACGTTGGTTGTTACCTCTGGAGCCGTTGAAGGATTTGTCTAGGAAATCAGAAATCGCTGCAAAGAAGAGAGTCCAGGAAAAGGATCTGTTCAGGAAATAGCTGAGGAACTAGCTGAGGAACATTAAGATAGTTGTTGCAAGAAATAAAAAGGTTGTGGGCATATGGTGAAACGTGCCATGAAACCTAAAACATGGAGTGCGTAAGTGCTTTAAGTGGAGTTCGTAATTTTTTTCATCAAGCTTGCACATATACAAACCAACATATGTATGTGTGAAATGTGAAAAGGTTAAAATAGTATATATGTTTTTTATATTTATATAATTATATGTTGGAATTTTGAAAAGTATATTTTAAAAAGGAGCGAATTTTGAAAAGGGTATTTTAAAAAGTAGGAAGGTCATTATTACTAATAATTAAAGTTTTATTTTTAAGTGGAGTTTTTGTCTTTGGGCATCAATATATTGAAAATGGAGACAACAGTTTCCTATATGGAGAAGTTGAGCGGGGCTAATTTTGCCCTATGGAAATCACAGATGGAGGATATCATGATTGTGAAGGATTAGTATTTTCCGATTGAGGGCACAACAAAGAAACCCTCATCAATGACAAATGAAGAATGGAATAAGCTAGATAGAAAGGAGATTGCAACAATCCGCCAATATCTAGCAAAGAATGTCTATTTCAATGTGTCCAGAGAAAAGACGGCTGAAGGATTATGGAAGAAGCTCCATGATCTATATGAGAAGGACACGACATCAAACAAAGTGTTCTTGATGAAGAAGATTTATAATTTCAAAATGAAGGAGGGTGCTTTAGTTGCTGAGCACTTGAATGAATTTAATATTATTACTAATGAGCTTGCCTCTGTTAAAATCATTTTAGATGATGAAATTAGAGCTATTTTGCTAATGTGTCCTATGCCAGACAGCTGGGAAAATTTAATTGTAGCTATGAGCGCTTCAACAATTGCGAGGACCCTGAAGTTTTATGATGTCAGCAACAGTTTAATGAATGAGGAATTGTAACACAATTCAATTACGGAAAACCAAGGAGGAGAAGCTCTAGCTCTGGCTGATTGTGGTAGGAGAATGGATCGAGGCCGGCAAGAGCGATCAAGATCGAGAGGCCGAACAAAATAAAGGAGAGGAAGGATCATCTTCTTTCATTGCGGTGAACCTGGGCACATGAAGAAAGAATGTTGATTTTGGAAGAAAGGACAAAAGGATCAGAGACCATCTAATACAAACCACAAGTCATCTAGCACAAATGAAGGTAAGACCACTGCTGTAGCCACAGATGGTGATGTGTTGTTTACTGTTTCAGTAGAGGATGCATGTGTATATACATCTAGCAGTAGCTTTGATTGGATCCTTGACTCTAGGGCATCTCACCATGTAACCCCATGCAAAGATAGTTTTGCTTCATATAATTTTGGTGATTATGGTAGAGTGCGTTTGGGGAATAATCATTTTTGTAGTATTGTTGGAGTGCGAGATGTCCATATCACGATGAAAGATGGACAAGATATATTGTTGAAATAGGTAAGGCATGTGCCAGAAATGCGCATGAGTTTAATCTTTATGGGACGACTAGATGATAAAGGCTATTCCACAAGCTTTGGAAAAGGAGGCTGGAAAATTAGCAAAGGAGCATTGGTCGTGGCCAAAGGACCCAAGATAGGAACATTATACATATTGAAGACACTGATAGGAAAATCAGATTTGGCTGCAGTCACAAAAGAAGGAAATTCAACAGACCTGTGGCATAAGCGTTTAGGTCACATGAGCGAGAAGGGCCTAAAAATCCTTGTTGGTAAAAATTTATTGTCAGGTTTGAAATCCTACAATCTTGATCTTTGTGAGCATTGTATATATGGTAGATAAAGAAGGGTTTCATTCCTTAGAGGTGGACATGATAGAAAGAAAAATGTGTTAGAATTGGTACACTCAGATGTGTTTGGGCCTATTAACATCAAATCATTAGGAGGAGCATTATATTTTGTAACATTTATAGATGATGCATCCAGGAAGGTTTGGGCATATCCTATGAAAAGTAGTGAAGCGTTTGGAATATTTCAAAAATTTTATGTTGTTGTTGAAAGAGAGACTAACAAATTGCTCAAGTGTTTGAGAACAGATAATGGTGGAGAATATTGCTCAAATGCATTTAAGGAATATTGTAACAGGTTTGGCATAAAACATGAGAAGACTGTGCCTGGTACTCCTCAACAGAATGGTGTCGCAGAAAGGATGAATCACACCATTATGTAAAATATGCGAAGTATGTTGTCCAATTCCGATTTGGAGAAGAATTTTTGGGCTGAAGCAGTCAGGACCGCTTGCTACCTCATAAATAGATCTCCAACTACAACCTTGGATGGCGGTATCCCTGAAGAAGTTTGGACTGGTAAGAGTTTGAATTATTCTCACTTAAAAATCTTTGGATGTGAAGCATTTGTACATATTACCAAAGAAAATAGAACTAAGCTAGATGATAAATCTATGAAATGCATTTTTTTGGGATATGTGGATAAATATTTTGGTTATCGTCTATGGGATCCAGTCAAACATAAAATTATTAGAAGTAGGGATGTTATATTTAATGAGTCAAAAATGTTTAAGAGGATTGTAGGTGAGTTGGAGGTTAAGAAGGTTATTGACAGGTTTGAAGAGCAACGGGAAATCATACCACCAATACAAGAAAATGAACAACAAATTCAGGAGCATAAAGAACAACAAGTGGAAAATGATGAACAACAAGAAGAAAGAATCTTGCAGGAACCTTTACAGGAGATTCAATTTGATAATGCACCACCACAGTTGGTTCACAGATATTCTAGGCCTCATAAGCCTTCACAAAGGTATCCTCCTTCAAACTATATTTTGTTGACTAAAGAAGGTGAGCCTAATTATTTTCAAGAAGCCTGTAAAGTTGAGCACAGTGAAGAATGGAAGAAAGCAACGGAAGAAGAAATGAACTCTTTGCTGGAAAATAAAACTTGGGAGTTGGTAAACCTCCCAAAAGGTAGAAAGACTCTACAAAACAAATGGGTTTACAGGATTAAGCATGAAGGTGACGAAAAGAAGAAGTATAAAGCAAGGCTGGTGGTGAAAGGTTTTTCCCAAAAAGAAGGTATTGACTTCACTAAAATTTTCTTACCTGTTGTTAAAATGTCATCCAATAGAGTCCTTTTTGGTCTAGTTTATACTTTAGACTTAGAATGTGAACAGTTAGAGTAAAAATTGCTTTCCTTCATGGTGAATTAGAGGAAGAAATTTATTTGGAGCAGCCAGAAGGCTTCATAGAAAAAGGCAAAGAAGGTCTTGTTTGTAGGTTGAAGAAGAGTCTCTATGGGTTGAAACAGGAACCTCGACAATGGTACAAGAAATTTGATTCATTCATGTTGGAACATGGTTTTCAGAGGTTAGACGCTGACCATTGTGTCTATATCAAGAGGCATGATCAAGGAAAGTATATCATATTATTGTTATATGTGGATGACATGTTGATTGTTGGGCATGATAAGAATAAGATCAATAGGTTGAAGAAAGATTTGCGTAGAAAATTTTCAATGAAGGATTTGGGACCAACACAAAAGATATTGGGCATGCGGATTATGCTTGACAGGAAAAACAAAAGGTTGTGGCTGTCACAAGAAAAATATATCAAGAAGGTGCTTGACAGGTTTAATATGAAGGATGCTAAGCCAGTTGGTACACCCCTTGCAGTCCACTTCAAGCTTAGTACTGAATTATGTCCTAGTGATGATAAGGAGAAAGAAGAGATGAGAAATATTCCTTATGCTTTAGTAGTTGGTAGTTTGATGTATGTCATGGTATGCACATGACCAGAGGTTGCATATTCAGTGGGAGTGGTGAGTAGGTTCCTTGCCAATCCAGGCAAACAACATTGGCAAGCAGTAAAATGGATTTTGAGGTATCTCAAGGGTACTAGTCATTATTGTTTATGTTTTCGTCATGATGAGACCGTGCTTGAAGGATTTACAGATGCAGATATGGCTGGAGATATGGACACCAGAAAGTCCACTATAGGTTATTTGTATACATTTGCAGGTGCAACAGTATCTTGGGTGTCAAGGCTACAAAGAATAGTAGCCATCTCTACAATAGAAGTAGAGTACATAGCTGCAACAGAAGCTTGTAAAGAGATGTTGTGGATGCAAAGATTCCTAAGAGAGATAGGAATAAAGCATGACAGGTATGTGTTATATTGTGATAGTCAGAGTGCCATTCACTCGGCGAAAAACCTAGCATTTCATTAAAAAACCAAGGACATTGAGTTAAGGTACCATTGGATCCGGCATGTGTTGGAGGAAGAACAATTATCCTTGGAAAAGATCCATACAGATAGGAACCCTTCTAAAATGCTCACTAAGATTCTACCATGAAATAAACATAAGTTATGTAGAGGCATGGTAGGACTCGGTGTGACTTGATTCATGACTCTTATTTGGCTTCAAGTGGGAGAATGTTAAGTGTGAAGCCAAATTCATGCAAGATTCTAGATCCTTCTACACTGCCATTAATTTCTAGATCTCCATCTAAATCACATGCAGGATTCTAGATCCTTCTTCAAACTCTATAAATTTGTAATTTCTGTGGCCAAGGAAAGCAAGCCAAGGTCTAGGCCTGTTATGTAATGCAAAGTGATTCTTGTTCTCCAGTGACTGTTTTATCTATTCCGCTGTTTCTGATTGAGTAATCTTGTTGTTTCTCCATTTGTCTGTCTTTGAAATTATTCTTTGCTATTGTCGTCTAAGTCTCTCAGTATAAATCTATTGTGTGTTATATATGCTGTGAACTAACACAAGTCAATAAGGTTGGTAGTGTGGCAAATGTTTTGGAAATGAGAACGGGTGTAAGTAAGAGTTGGGTAATCCAAGAGGGACTATTTTCGTCTTCAGCCCTCTTATTATGGCAAGGTGACAACCCTTTCGTCCCAAAGTGTTTTGGTAATAGACTAACACTCGATTTCACTTCAAAGCTCATAAAAATTAATTTTTATCTTCACAATGTTCATTTTCTTCTTAGTGCTTGTCAAGACAGAAAGATAATTTTGATTAGCAATAATGGGGTTAATCACAACCTTATAATACCATAGTTTCATTTTTTCCTCTAACTCCCTATCCCTCTGTTTGGAAGTAATAGTACTTTCAATACATCTTTATTATCTAAGATGATCTCCTCCTTTATCCTCTAAGATGATCTCCTCCTTTGTCCTCCAATGTGGAACCAAGACTGAACATCCTTATGTCAACCTCTCTTGAACCAGAGGTGGGAGTTTTGGCTAGAGTTACAAGAAATTTTGGGGAACTGCTTGGCTTCCATGTTGTAAATCTTCTTCTTATACATTAGATACTTAAACATAGTCATTCTTTCAATGGGGAAATGCTAGCTTCAATCAAGAGAATAGGGTAGAGAGTATTTCCTTTAATCTTAAGGTTATAGGCTATAAATAAAATAATTTTTATTGTCCAATAATTATATTATCGAATAAATTCAACTAAATATTAAACCATTGATATGTAAATAGATAATCACATTAAAACACCAGTGAACACACTCATCAATATTGCTCCCTAGGTTAAAACCAAAACTTAAAAAAATTCAATATTATTTTCAAATTTTCTATTCATGTTTTTTACTTATTAAATCTAAGATATTTAGTTATTGAAATGGTATGGCATAAACAGATAATAATACAAAATTATTTGAAAGGATGGGAAAGGAAGATTGCGGGCCTTTGAATTTTTATTAGAATTTTTGTCCTATAAATAATAAAGATATCATTTTCATTTATTTTGTGTGAAAAACCACTTTTAAAGGCCATATTTTTCTAAGTATATTTTATTTACGAAGGATTGACTATGAGTGTTTGGGTTAAGCTTTTATCGATTTGGATTATTAAAGATGTTTGACCATTTTCTTTCCTTTTTTTTTGTTTATCTCTAATAAAACCAATTTAAGGAAGTCAAACATCTTCTTTCGCACATTTACAAACATACTTTATTGGTTGAGAATTGATTATAAATTTTTGGATTGCATTTTTTTTATAAAATGATAATAAAACACAAGATTAATGTTCGCTTACTTATTTGAATTGTTAGATATTTGTGAATTTCATTTTATGTAAGGAAACCACACACGGGGCTCTACTCTGATTGAGGTTTAAACCTAAGTTGTATCTATGGCTAAACCTCATCCCTACCACTAAATCATAATGTATATATAAATTGATAAAACTTAAACCGCATGTAAGACTTCAAGGAATTAAAACATATCTTGGAAGTTGAACATGGTAAAATTAAAAAATAAAATTTCAATTAACACTTTTAATGAAGGGTACTTAGTTTACCATTTTAATTGAAGTACAATTATTTTTTGCAATTTTTAATCATTGAAAAGTTGTATAAAAATATATCTTTCAACATAAAATTAATTTTTCCCCTTTAAATTTTATTGCTACTTGCGTGTGTTCTAAAATCACATTACACTCTACAAACATTAAAAATATAGAAGATTTGTAAGATGTATATCAATGATTAACGATTAGTGTTTGTATTCCATTTCATATTAGAAAAAGAGATAAAGATACTTCTATTTAGTTTTAGAATCAATGGCCTTATTGTAGGTTGTGCGTGTTGTGAAATCACAATGGACTTTAAGAAGATAAATTTAGAAAATATATGTAAGTGGAAAGTTCATAATTATTGCTTGCATTACATGTCATATTGAAGAAAGAGACACTATCATGCAGTGTTAAAATTCGATTATCAAACTGTTGGTCACAGGATGTTTTGGCCATAGTGTGTGTAAAACTTGTTCATTGAGGGGCTCAAGATACCAATGTCTATTTGATACCTAAATGGCATATGCATGAACAAAATTTTGTATCATATGCAATACACATCATAACATATTATCTCACATCATGTATAACACATATCATGTCATACATTCTTGTCTCACGTACAATAGACATCACAATATATGGTCATGTACAATATATACCATAAATTATGGGTCTCACACATGACGCAAATAATAACCTACAATTAAGCATATCCTATGGTGTGCCTATGTGGTTGTCATTGGCTTAAGCATAATCATACAAGGATGCATAAATTTTGACATGCTCATAAATTCCACACTACTTAGAATTGGAATAAACTAGATTTAACATTATCTTATGTTAAAAGAAGTAATTTAAATTTATACATGTATTTTGACATTTGAATAAATTTCAAAATATTTTTAATATGATAAATAACTTGATGCCCAAAGGTGAATACTTCATAGCCATTTTGTATGTGATTATTTACCATCATCGTACTTTGATATCATATCAATACCATACATACTTCATCTTAGTGTTATCGATTCTTGCTTTGTCATATATCATAGTTTGTCTTTTGATGAGGAAGAATATAAGAGAAGTTGAAATTACCATCTAATCCAAGCTTTCCAATTTAGATTTAATCCTCAACTAGTTGTAAAAATGCATCATAACGCAAACTCAATTGATGAGTTATTAATGGTAGGACCAGTGGTCTTAAAAGGAAGGAGCTAATGTTGGAATATTCAACAATAGTGTGGGGTGTGAATTAATACCAACAATTTTTAAGTTCAAAAACTTGTAAATACATGACAAATATAAAGCAAAGCACATAAATTTGTGAAGCACGGGGATTTTTATGTGGAAGCACAAAGCGAGAGAAAATCACAAAATTATTTTCTTAATATATATAAAGAGTACAATCAGATTTATTAACACCAATTGAAAGGAAGTGCCAACTACTTGGTTTATCAGCACCAACTGAAAGGAAGCACCATCTCTTTGATTTATTAGCACCAACTCCCCAATTTATCAACACTAACTCCCTAGTTTTGTCAGCAACAACTCTCTAATTTATCAACACTAACTCCCTAGTTTTGTCAGCAACAACTCCCTAATTTATCAACACCAAAGCTTTTTCAAGAGTCAATATTAGTTAAAGAAAATTTGTCCTCCTAGGAGCTGCTCCTATGTCCTTCATACAAGCATTCGTCTTGGAAACCACAATTCCAAATGAATGAGTGATTTGCATGAATACAAGAAGTCTTCTTAACCTTGATTTTGTTTGACATTATGTGGATGTGTGCTATATTCATGAACATGTATTTTACAAGTATAAAGATTCGTTTCAAGTTATGGTTGGATTCATCAAGGAATTGGAGTCCCTTGAGATATGATATATGTACGTGTTCAGTTAGAAGGAAGTGTGCCTAGCACAATAAGGTAAAGTAACTGGTATGTTCTTCTAGTTAATTATGCATCGACAATTATGTATTTATGACAATATGATGCAGGGAATTGCATGGCAAAAGAGACTACCATGAAATATTGAAGAAGGCTTGGGTTGAGATTTCCCTTGGAAGCATTGGGAACCCAAGGGGTTGAGTCATGGTGTTTGTTGCTAGTCTTGTGCTTTAGTGCCTTGTGATTTGTTTGCGCTTGATTTTTAATTTTATTCATATCTGATGCATGACCATGCCACTTTATTTGTGGTGTCCTATTGCTATTGGTTTTTCATGGTTTTCTTCTTGTTTGTTTATTTTTCTTTCCTTTCATGTTTTGAGGGTCGTGGGAATTGATTAGGGAAGATGAAATTTAATGGAAACCGGGGAGAGATGAATGAAACTCAATACGTAATGTAAGAACCATATGAAGCCTAATGCATGTATAAGGGCACCTAAAGGAAAGAATGTGACAATTGGTTGGAGTGGTTGGGTCCATTGGGGTAAATGGATGGTGCCAAGAAAGTCATGAGAAAGGTAACATGAAG
>APFE031055357.1:243343-261248 GCA_000404065.3 Pinus taeda | reverse complement strand
GGTGTTGTGTACATGTTGTATATGTGGTTCTATGTACATGTGGTGTTGCATGGATGTTTTACATGTGGTGCTATGTACATGTGGTGTTGTGTGCATAATTGTACATGTGGTTTTGTGTGCATGTGGTGTTGTGTACATGTTGTACATGTGGTGTTTTGTGTAGGTGGTGTTGTGTACACGTTGTGCATGTGGTGTTGTGTACATGTGGTGATGTGTACAGTTGTGTAGGTGGTGTTGTGTGCACATTGTGCAAGTTGTATGGTGTACATGTGGTGCTATGTACGCGTTATGTAGGTAGTGCTATGTACATGTGGTGTTATGTACATGTTGTGTAGGTAGTTCTATGTATATGTGGTATTGTGTACTTTGTTATCACTCCAAAATTTCTCTACAGTTGTTATGGAAGAAACGATAGAGGTAACCACAAACCTACTTTTAAGCTCAGGATCTAACCTTCCTAATGCTCAGAGATGACTCTCTCTTTATGATTTAACTTTTTTTAGTTAATTGATTTTAGGCTAGTTATTTAAGCTTTGATTGGGTTTTAATTTTGATTTGGTGGTGGAATCACTGACTTAGACGGATAGAGGGATGGATTTTACCATTGGACTATGGGGTCAAGTGTCAAGAAAACAGGATTGGATCAAGTTCTAAAAATAGTGTTTACAAGGCAAGGTAGCTGAGCAAATTCAGATCTTTAAGTTGGATGGTGAAGTGGTTTTCAATCGCAGTCAAGGAGCAATTAAGGGTTCCTCAAACCGGATAATAAGGGAAAATGTAGGGGTCAATCGAAACTAGGGAGCAATGAAGGATTCCCTACTCTGGATATCAGAAGAAAACATTAAAATGATTAAATGTTCAAGACAGAGTGTACGTAAACAAATTCTGTAATAAATTTCTAGTTATTTCATTTAATTTAGATAACATGAAAGTTTGTGAAACACTTAAGAAAATAACAATTTGACAAAAAGAAAATACTTCACTGAAGTCGCTCAACACATGAATCCTGTAATGCAATGTCTTTATTACTCAATCCAGAATGCTGACTTGAAAAAATGGTACAATGAACCCTTAGGTTTCATATTAATACAACTATTAAAATGTCAAGCAATCCATCCTCTATACTTTGAATTATGAAGTATTTATACAAAAACTTATTACAAAATATCCCAAACTATCTTGGGAATTATTCTAGGAAAAAGAAATATCTTCATGCAAGAAGATAGAGACAAATATTCAACTGCAGCAAGTTGTCCCTATTTATTAGGCTCTGTTGTCAGATCTTTTGTTGCCTATTCTCATTTACTGTTTGTCTTCCATGTTGGCTATTTTTTTTACTTTGACCTTTGATTGATACTCTTTGACTAGGCTGACTTGTTGCTTTTCTTTTACTGTTCTGTATCCACTTTTACTTTGCATTTTCACAGTAAGTTATTTAACTTTTCCCAGGTCTCTGTGTCTAGTAATTTAATATTTACAATTCTCCTGTAAACTTCATCTTCTTCTGTGTATTTTGCAAAGGTGGGCTTATTTACAAAAAGGTGTTTTACCTCATGTTGGAGGTAAAATAGGTTCTCAAAAGTTTGGTACAGAACCTTTCCTGTAGGCATCCCTTTCATAAAGGAATTATTGGCCTGATCTCTTGCCACTTCTCTGATTTCCCTGTTATAGTCTTCATGTGGCATTAATCTGTCATTTATTACCAAGGGATTTGGTAGACCTTTCTGCCTTAAAGCATCAAACTTAACCATGAACCTGCCTATAGCCAACTCCATGGTTTGACACTTGTCCTCCAGTTGCATCATTAAGTTCCTCTTGGTGAGCACTTTCTTCACCTCTAATATAGTACCAGTCTTGTCAGCTATGTCAAGCTCCTGCAATTCATATTTATTTTTAGAGTTAAGGAATTGGATTATCTTTGAGGCTTCTTCTGGCATGTCTCCATGTTCAACCTTAACTCTCTGAATTTCTTCAGTAGCCTCTTTGACTAAATCATTTTGTTCAAAGATGACTTGTATAGATGTCCAAATATCATTGATAGAGTTAATGATATTGGCCCATAGTTGTTCTTTTGCTTGGGCAAGTGGCTCCTTCAATGTTAACTCTTTCTCCAAATTCTTCATCCTCTCAGTCAACCTATTTGACTTCTGTACTTTGTTTTTTGCGCATAATTTGGGCCAGTTTCTTCTCATCCTCTAGACTTTTGATCTGTTATTTAAGTCTATTTATCTTTGTGGTCTAAATGGACATGTCTTCCATGGCTTTGACCAGTTTACTTGCCTCATCACTTGGCTGAGATGTTGCTGTTGTTGAACCCACTGCTGATGTAGATGTTGTTGCAGCTGGAAGTGTTGCAGCTAGTGGAGTTGTGGGCACCAATGAAGTTATCAACATTGAAGGCACTGTTTTGGTAACTATGGGAATAACAGTGGTAGTGGCTGTCTCAAGGCTGACCTGTTTCAATTGTATTAAACTGTTCAATTCCTTCTTCATTTCTTTCAATTTATCATTTAATTGAAGAATGAAATCCATCATTTTTTCATGCTGGGTTTGGCTCTCTAGGACCTCCTTGGTCTGTGGATGTTGTTGGGAACGAGATCTCCCAAGGGAAGTTTTAGGGCTTAAAGCCCAGATTTTGGTCACAAATGATAACTCTGATGTAAAGACTCCACATTTTGTGGGTGCGGAGCACGTAGCTTGTAAATGAATCATAGGGTTGTTCGCCCTTAATTTTGTAATGTAATGTCGGCGATAGAGATCTACCCATAGTCCGCAGACCATGGGATTGTATAAATAGAGTAAGGCTCTAAGTAGTTAAGACAAGAAACAATCTAATAGGCATCTTATGATGGAATAGAGGGATAGCGGAATATCCGAAGTGTAGAGTCTAGTTTTGGGTTGTAGAGTAGGAGAAGGCTCTGCAACTGAGTGCATGGAGATGGAGGCCTAGTAGTCCACAGCTAAGTGCGCGGACCCCTGCAGCTGAGTGTGTAGGGCAAGTAGATTCTATAACCGTTGGAGAAATAATAAAGAGAAGTTTCATATCAATTCTGCGTATTTATTTCCTGTTTTATGCATTGAAATATTGGGTATAATTGCACTTCTACTGTTTATATGTTGCGCGAATATATATAACTGTGTTGATTAAGTGAATGTGAGATACAATATCTATCTACGCGAAATAAATAACATTTGTAAGAAGATAAGTAAGACACACCGTGAAGTTTGGGGAAATAGCACAGGATGCTGCCATAGCAGCGTGAAAGCATCTCAGCCCCTGGTTAGGGCTGTGCAAAAAGCGATTATAACAAATCTTGAAGGTATTGAAAGTTAGGACAGTGCACAAAGTGACCTACGTGGAGGTAGGCCTAGTTGGACTAAATTGACACCTCAGACATCTCAAGGGTGCGGAAACTTGGTTCCAGCATCCCCCCATACTGCTTCGGGTGAGACTTCAGTTCGCCCTCCGCGGGCTGATGCCGAAAGTGCCAGTAGTGTAGGGATTTGTTTGGCTAAATAACTCTGAACTTGGATCAGGCCCCCTCAATCGAACAATTGGTTCTGTTGCCAGGACTGGAATCTGCATAGAGATGTCGTATGTTGTATCATTGGAATCCAACTAAAAAGGAAATTGAACGCTGGTTGGATAGAAGAATTCACGAGTTCGCAGAGCAGGAGAACATGAACCCACGACTGTCAAAAGAAGAGTGGTTATACTGCTACCTATACATAGAGATCCATGAAATCTTCTTCGCGTATTTCCCTACTAAGTTATATGAGTGGATCGTGAAGCTAAAAGATAGCCAAGGAAGGTGGAAATTTGACGGTCCTGTTGTGTGGACCCTAGAGTTAGTGTGCAAGTTGGAAGCATTGGAGGATAATACCATGTGCGCCGTTGATCACTAGCTCAATCATATTATAGGAGGATACATTATTGAGTTCGCAGTCGACACTTCAGCCAACTATAGTGAGGTAGAACGACGCTTTCTCAAAGGACCACAAGGTAAGTACGTAAAGTCTCTGAATACTTGGATTAAAATGTTATTGTGCGAGAAGAGAGTTATGTAATTACCTTGATGTTTGGAGTTACGCGAAGTGGAAAAACTTACAGGAATGAAGGAAATAAGGGACTAGAAAATAACCCCTTAATTTCACCTCCACGAGGGGTCAAGGAGGAGCTCGCGAAGGTCTCGCCGTGAAGTGCGATCCATCTAATAAGGAAAATAATTTCGTGAATACCACCCCCACCCACACCGTCACCAGCTTCGCCGCCATCACCTCCATCTTCGCTTGTACCACCTCCACCACCACCGTGATTCAATATGGAAAGAACAATAAAGTTGCTTGTGTTCAAGGGATTGGGAAATGAGGATCCGGACCAATTTTGGTTCGTTGTAATGGCCATATGAGAAGCGCAAGGAGTTACATATGACAATATAAATAAATTGACACTGGTTAGCGCCCTGCAAGATCGCGCGTTGACTTGGTATATTAAGAACTCAAATGATAATACGAATGTAGGAATCGTGGATATCCAAATTGCACTAAATAAGGAATTTAGCAGGCCGAAGTCTGAAGCACAGTTGATCAATGGGTTCAAAGAGATCACGATGCTACTAGGAGAGACTCCTTGGAAGTTGGATCAGAGGCTGAAATGTACGATTCACGAGGCTAACATGAATTAGAAGTATAGACAATACCGCAAATGGTTTGTAGCGTCGCTAACGCCACATTTAAGGAGTGTGCTATCACAACAGAAACTAATAACTTAGGCAGAGGCCCTAGAGATCGCGATGAGGCTACATGATACCCCGATGCAGGATCCTAACTTAGGAGTTCAGCAGATCCACACGCAACTGAAGAATTTATGCCTTGAGATGCAGAGTTTGAAACAGGACAGGACGACTCAAATAGAAGTGCGTGAAGAGGTGTGGTGTGAAAAATGCGAGGGTCAAAGTCATAATAAGGACCACTGCCTGGTGTTTGCAAATTACCTCGTAGGAGGAGGGATGATTCCTTTAAGACCAGAAGCGCAAGCAGGACCTAGCACAGTCCCTGCTTTGTGGTGCACGATTTGTCAAATCGCTAGAAAACATGCCACGGACAACTGCCACTTGTTACAGAAGCATACACAAAATTCGCAAGAGTTTTTCTTGCAATTTTTGTAGGTCAGTGGAGCACGATGAATGCACTTGTAGAAGCTATGAGTAGATGATGGATAGAACCCCCATCTACAGAGTTCAGGCCGAAACGCAGCCCCTAGACCAGAATGCAGGAATGGTGCGAATAGGATTTCAGGGGCGTAGACGAGGCCGAGGCCGAGGAGGACCTGGAAGGGGTCGCAAACAATTGATATGCTACAATTGCAGAGGGTCGGGACATTATGCCCACAATTGTACGAACCCAGTGCATCTATCATGTTTGCACTGCACCTTGTTTGATCATGAGACGGAAGATTGTCCTATGCTGATAGCTAGGATACGTGACAACGGAGTGCTATTGCCTCCCCCGAATCAAAACCTGCAGATGATGAGGTTTGATCTGCGCGAAGAAGATCTGAATGATAACATTATGCTCCAAAGTGGAATTGCGATGGGAGATGACAAGGGAAAACAACCAAAAGATAGTACTTGGGTTCGTAAAGCTTCGACGAAAGAATTAGAGTTTGATTTGGAGCGCACTCGGGAAACCTTCATGGAAGCTAAGAAGAGCTTCGTTGATGCCTCCACTTCAGGAAACAAGGATAGACTGGAGCCGAAAATGGACCCATCTATGCTCACAATGTTCCTGGAAACATTTATGAAGTTACTACGTGATAGTAAAGCTATAAAAGGATTACAAGAACTCATTAATATATGCGCTTGGATCGCACCAGGAGAACCACATGTAGTTCGGAACATTGGGAAGCATAAGACAAGGGCGGGAAGAGAAATGAGACTTACCGCGCAGATTGGAGAATATGAGATGGATCAATTTATCCTGGATTTAGGATCGGATGCGAATGTTCTGCTGAAGCAGACATGGGAGAGAATGGGGAGACCTACGCTACAGTGGTCTCCTATTCAGCTGTGAATGGCGAGCCAGTAGAAGATAATACCCATGGGCCGATTACAGGGAATAACTGCAGACATTGAGGGAGCGAGCGCGCTAGTAGACTTTGAAGTGATAGAGACTGTTGATGACAACAATCCCTACCTCACGCTCTTAGGAATTGATTGGGCCTTTGACATGAACGAGGTGATTAATCTGAAGAAGCGCAAGATGACTTTTGAGAAGAAGTCTCTATGTGTAGTTATACCCCTGGACCCTACTGAAGGATCGCACTATACAGAGTTGGTGCACGACTATGAAAGTGCTGATGGTTTAGACTGCATCTACAAGATAACAACGTGAGAGAAAGATTGGGTAAATCCCACCGTGGATGGGCAGATCTCATGGGAGCGCGAGAGCTCCTATACTTCGAATTCTGATGAGAAGACAGAGCGATGGTAGAATTGGTTACACGAAATAACCACGTTGAATTGTAATATGATGACAAGGTCACTGCGTTGCGTATTGATAGAAGTGAGAGATCTTCCTACTTATGATGGGTTAAGCAAGGTAGATACCTTCTTGGATAAATTTGAAAGAGAAGTGCTAGAAAAACGACGCTTCTAGGCCTTGAATTGGGTATTGCGCTACGCCCGCAAGGTGGTGGGGTACGCAGGGAGGGAGCTTTGACGACTGACGCGAATGTAGGAGGATGATGCACACGCGATTTAGGAAGCCTAGGGTGCAAATGACAGACAAGTACAATGGGCAGGATGATCTGCGCACACATATGGCCAAGTGGACGCATGCCTATGGGGAAATAACGCAAGACACTGCCATAGTAGCGCGAAAGCATCTCAGCCCCTAGTTAGCGCTGTGTGAAAAGCGATTATAACAGATTGCAAAGGTATTGAAGCTTAGGACAGTGTGCAAAGTGACCTGTGTGGAGGTAGGCCTAGTTGCACTAAATCAACAGCTCAGACATCTCAAGGGTGCGGAAACTTGGTTCCAGCATCCCCCATACTACTTCGGGTGAGACTTTAGTCTGTGCTCCGCAGGCTGATGCCAAAAGCGCCAGTAGTTTAGGGATTTTTTTGGCTAAATAAATCTGAACCTTGGTCAGGTCCCCTCAAGCCAACAGATGCTATGAATGAGGCAGCTTCAATTGTTTCTTTAAAGCAACAATATCCTCATTTTTCTTCTTTACCAATTTTTCTGCTGCCATGATGTCACTTGGATTATACCCAATCTCAATCACCAAGTCTTCTAGTGACTTGATTCTGTTATCCTTGGCCTGTGAGGATGCTTTCTCTAGCTTATACTGTGTTGTGATGTTGTCCAGTGATCTTTGGAGTTTCTGCACAGTCATTGCTTTGTTAGTCACGGTGGAATAAATCATTTCACCGACCTATTTATGGAACTCAATTTGGTCAATGGGGTGAACATCCCTAGCCAAAACTGTAGGTTTTAACCCCGTACAGAAATTACCTGCATATGAATTCTAAATCACAGGAAAAATAAAAATGTGAGAGCATAACACATAAAACACGTATACATAGAGATTTCCCACTGGATCCCGAAACCGGGACTACCAGCTTGATTTTCATTATGTTCCTTTCAATGTTACAATACATATTTATACATGCCGAAGCATCCAATACCATGGACCGAAAAAACCATCACGTCCAATACCATGGACCAAAAAACCATCGATCCAATACCATGGACCGAAAACCATCGCGTCCAAAAAACATGTGCGAAAATCATGCACAAAACCATAGGTGGGTCCGCCCAACCTAACATAGGGTCCAAAACCAAAATTTTCTGGGGCGCTGCCCCGGACCCTATAAAGTGGGGTTACAGGTACCCCTCAAACCCCCTGTTAACTATGTCGAAAGAATATAACACAACCCAACACTTATGACAAAGAGATGTATTCCATTGTGCAGGCCTATCGACAATGGAAGCATTACATTTTGTGGAAGGAAACGATCATCCACACAAACCACCGACCCCTGAAGTTGATACAGACCCAAGGGAAATTGCAGAATGATCACCATCAGAAGCGGTCTACATACCTGCAAAAATTCCATTTGAATATCAAGTATAAGAAGGGCAGCACCAATAATGTTGTAGATTGCCTCAGTCGACCACCAATCATGGCGTTAACCACCATGCTCAACTCTTGTGGGCACAAGACTTTTGATTGGCCACTTTGTTATCAAGAAATCTAGTGTCTATGCAGAGATTCTAGTCCCACTAAGATGGGTAGCTATCTTAGAAACAAATAGATTAAAGTTACTTTTGTTTGCCTTTACGAGAAGTAGATAGGAAAGGAGCAAAGAATACCAACCTCAATCTTTCTCTTGGTTCCCTGCTTGTTCCTTCTCCCCTCTGGCAGATCTTTTCCACTCTTTCCTTGACCACTTTGCTTCAAAGAGTACCTGTAAAGTCAGAGCAGCATAATACCTTCAAAGTGCAGAGATATACAATCATAAAAAATATGGGACCAGATATATATTGACCACACAAATGCATATATTATCAGACATATAAGAATGTGGAGGAAAACTTGAATAGCTTTATTGATATAAAGATTAGAAGAGAGGATTGCAACCCATTGATCTAACCCAACGTCATCCTCCCAGCATGAAAGCCCTTCTTCACCTCATGAAGAGCTTATATCACCCAACACTATGATATTCCACCAGGAAACAAACAACACTTCCTACAAGATACAAGATTCCAGCCTGTGGATCTCTGGGATGAGGAATCCATATATAGATGATTGCAGGGGGTGAGTCAGCTTCTGGGATTTTGATTAGTGTCTTCTCTCTAATAGATCTTGATTCCACTTGGAAATTGATGATCTCTTACTCATCCGTGGGTGAATTCAGAGAGGCAAGTGTCATAGGAGAAGTTTCTGGAAGATTCCATGACCATCCACCTTGCAAACTGTCTCTGCCATTTGTCTACTCTCACCCATCGCACCTTACAAAAGGGCTTTTCAGTATGCATTGCACTTTTTGCATGTGGTAGGTGAGATGCATTGCACCCTCTACACTGAGCAGTCTGTATGGTCCAGTTTTGACCAGGTTTGAGTAGTTTTTTGTGGAGAACTTCTGGGAGATGATGTAATTAGCTGACCTTGTTCCTTTAGGCTATGGAACAACACTTTTAGGGACTTAGAAGCCCTTTGTTTATGGAAATATATGTTCGGGGTTGCAGTGCCCAAATATGTCTATAACAGTTGCCCCGTAAAGTATGAGGTCGTAAATCTTTGATGTCGGGTGAAATGCCTTATCATGAGGATCCGAGGATTTTCGAACTAGAAGGCGACTTGTAATAAGATACAATACAATACATTATCTTCATAACATTTTCATGATCTAGCTAAGGCAGGCATTCCCATGCTCGGCTTTATAAATTCATTTTCATGTCCATAGGACAGACAACCGTCTGTGTGGTAGACTAATGATTCTGATAGAGCCATCATCCTTTGATTCAGATGATCATTTGTGCAGCAATGATGTACATTTGATGTCTTTATTTTCCTGAATATATCGCAGCTTAGATGGATGAAACTAGATCCGGGGTCTTCAAGCTTGTCCAATCTTTGCCTAAAGTACAAGTCGATCCATGTGAAAAATTTTCTGGAGTCGAACATGGAAATATATCGCCTGATTACCAGCCAATGATGTAAGTTGTTAACAGGGGTGAGAGGAATCACCGATAATGATGATGACCCTCAAGGTACTATAGTACAATTCGTGTGGTGTGAAAATGGGATGTTGAACACCACACAAAATCGTTCGGTCGAAGGCCATTGATGTAAACCTATCACTAGAAGTGAGAA
Organism: Pinus taeda; assembly: GCA_000404065.3. Lineage (NCBI taxonomy): Eukaryota > Viridiplantae > Streptophyta > Pinopsida > Pinales > Pinaceae > Pinus > Pinus taeda. Next base: position 251,362 of record APFE031055357.1, on the reverse strand, counting down.
ACTTGCCATTGAGGCATGCAAGCTTCAAAGTACTGAAAAGGTTGTTCCTAGGTCGACTTCTTAGATAATGAGCTGTCATTGACAAGAAGTGACCCTTCATAGGAGGGCCTTAATGAATCCCACATCTACGACACGGAACAGAGCAAATGATTTTGTGGAGGTGAAAACGATCTGATGATACAAGGTTCAGGGTGGTTGTCATGAAACAATGAAGTGTGAAGGTATTGCAGTGGGTGAGACACAAGCTGGGTTGGTGAATTCTCTGATCGACCTCTCTTGAACATATTGGCGACACTAAAATGGATTGGTAGTGTTAACCCCAAAGATGGATGGTACGATGGACCAATGGTAGTATGACCGGTGAATGGAATAACCCAACCTGACTCAATCATGGTGATGGAGTGAAAGTGTCATGTTCAAGAGCGACTCGCTATCAATAATTTTTCTTAAAGTTTTCTTCCCAATTTTTCCCAGTCATTGCTAACTAGTACCTCTTTATTTTTATCAATCTTGAGGAGGATAACATATGCTTGTTCTATAATTTTCCCTTTGGGCAAACCCGTCACTATGTTTTAACGAGCCTAGCGACAGTGAAACTCATTCTTGTTTCTATGGACAAGTTTGTTGCTATTGGTTTTAATGAGTTTAATAACAAATACAACTCGATCCTTTTTCAATTTTAGAGAGTCTGAAAAGGGATGGAAAGGAAACTCCAGTGATCCTTTTTCGTCATATAATCCCTTAAGTCCGAAAAAGTATAAAATAATACGAAAGGGATGAATTTTCGATATTTTTAACGAGCCGAACAAAACAAGTGCTCGATATTTTTGTGTAATAATCCCTCAGGTCCAAAAAGATTAAAATCTAGAGGAGGGATAGCACTTGCGATAGTTTTAACGAGCTGGAGAGGCCAATTGCTCGGCAATCTTTTCATATTTTATGAGTTAGATGAAAAGAGCTTAAAGGAGACTCATTTTTGAGGAACGAGTGATACTTTTGGGTAGTTGCTGATTCCAGGTAAGGTTTGGAATTTTCCAATCATGGCAGTGTCACAAGGATGTCTAACAGAATCACTTGTTGTAGTTGTTCCTCAAAAGGGTAAAAAATCAAATGCAGGCGTATGATCAGCTAAAACAGAGTGGAGGTGATGGTAAGAACATGACCAGGGCTCAGAAAGCCAATGATAATGCATTCACAATGGTTATTTACCGAAGGTTGGTTCATTTTTCAATCAGCTTAAACTCTAGGGGAACATTTTCTCATTGCTTAGGTTTAATTTTTAACGAGCTTGAACTTCACATAAAAACTGCTCATGCCAATCACATGATAAAGATGTCTCATCGATAGATTCCATTTTTATGGAGCTTGCACCATTCAAATCTTTGCTCTGTATCCTTTCTTTATGTAAGCTAGGAATGACCAATCCTACGAGTTTGAAGGGTTGAGAATCTACAAACTAAGAAAATAAATATGTCGCTCTTCACTTGCATGCTTCTAGGTATAGTGAAATAGAGTTTCCAGGCTACTATATAGAAGTTCTCACATTTGCAAGATAGTTTCCATCCACGTAGCAGACAGAAACACTTCCCGGCTTAGTCCATTTGGACAAATGTGATTCTAGCTCCAACCACCTAACCTTAACGAGGGAATCTTATTCCAGTCTAATCCAATTTTCCTAAATGGATGGGTGTCAGACTAGTCATATATCCTTTTCGGAAACCTACCCTATACCCAAATTTTCCCTGCCGAAGCGGACTAAGGTGCATGCCCCCTGGGTTTCAGTCATGGCCACCAAATTACTTGGGCTCTTCAGGTGGATGGACTGGAGATTGATGAGACATTCCTTGTGTGAAAAGACAAGTTAAGGATGGCATTTGACTATTAGCTATGTGTGAGCCGAGGAATGAAAGCTGGTCTATGAGCTGGACCACTCAGCCTTCATGCAGAAAACACATTACTCGAAAGAGTGAGGAGACAATGACTCCCATGCTATAAATATAGTCACGCCCAAGGAGTAGATTATAATCTAAAGGTCCTTAAACTACCATTACGTTCATATACATGATTTTCCCTCTCAGAGTTATAACAAAACTTGGAACGATCCCTAATGGTCGACTGGTTCCTTTGTCTAAGCCTATTAGATTTCGCATCTCAAGCAGAAGCGATGGTGAACCAAGCACTTTCCAAGAAGTTGAGGAAAGGATACTCATAGAAGCCCCTTCATCTATGATGGTATCGACCATGACCATTCTGTAAGCTTGTACAATGATTCAAAATGGTACATTAGACGATAAACGGGGTCTGCCTAGTAGATTCCAATCTAAGGAAATGACTAGGTTGCTCAGAGGTGAGACCGAATAAATGGCCGGATATGACCTTGATGAACTTCCTTCCTGCGGTAAAGGAACGAGTAAATTTCCCCCATGTTCATCGGAGTATATGCTCATGAAAAGAATCTGAATGGTGTCGTTGTCATTCTCTTAGGTGACTGTATCATCTGAAGATGGATCTTCTGAAGACAGGACTGGGTAGACTGCCGCCTCGACCTTTTGACTTTCGTTTGGTGCGGACTTAGAGGGTTTATCTTCAATGATAGATGCTTCGATTGACCACAAAGTTGTGTCAGTTGGGTTTTCAACTAGCGACGGACTCAGTAAGAGTTTCTTGTACCCAGGAGGAAGCCTTAGCGGTGAAGCAGGACGATTATCCAAGACTTTTTTAGCTTCATCCAGGAAGGGACAACGGTGGACGACATGATTTCCTTCACATAGTTTGCAAGGAAATTTACCCTTTCCTTTTTGTCCAGAGACTTCGTTTTCACTAGTTGATGGTGTATTCTCAACATGATCATCAGAGGTTGATGACACCGGATTGTGGAAACGGGGAGACCAATCCCTTAAGATCCGAGGGATGCAAGTACAATCTCGATGATAGTGGTCCCCTTTGCAAATGACACATGGAGATTTGGGTTTGGATGGTGTAGTGTGTGTATTTTCACTAGATGATGCATGGTTGCCCCTTTTTGCCCTTGGCTCCTTCTTTTTCTTCTCCTTCTCCTTCCCTTTCTTCTTCTTCTTCTCAGTTACTTGGATTTTAGCTCTACCAAACGAAGTAGAAGGTTGGGGGTTAACTTTAGTATCATCTAGTTGTTGACTTGATTGCTTAGGAATCACGGTGGTTTGAACGATAGAGGTCGAGAAGAGCCATATTGGAAAGCCGATTGTCAGTCTTGGGAGGGAAAATGTGGCCATATGAGGTGCACCAACATCTCCCCAAGATGAGAAAGGACTAGGATTTCCCTCAAGGGGAAATCCTTGGTTGGTGGATTCCATTTTTCTCAACCTAAGACCAATGAGGGAACAGTAACGCTATTCTGATAAAAATAAATTTTAGACGCTTTGACACAACTTGTTTTTTCAATTTTTAAGAGTAAAGAAAAAGCTAAAGATGACTCTAGTTGCCTTCGATTTTTAATGAGCCTGAAGTGACAAGTGCTCAGATGGACCTTTTCCTTTAAGAAGTCTAAAAAGGAATGAAAGAGACTACTCTGGAAATCTAGACAAAGGGATTACCAAACCGATCGCAAAACTGCAGAATAATTTTTATAGTATGGCAGTCAATCTTCCTGAATGTTGTGTTCAATGCATTGCGATCGATAGGGCAGCAGACACGACTTCCTAAGGATAAAGGATATAGCCTGTTAGGGTCCCACCCTAACCCCCTTATTTATTTAATGGGATCACGTCATAGTCAAGAGTCAATAAAGCCCATATTAATAATTGTAAGTGGTTAATCCACAATTAATAACGGAACCACAGTTAGCTGCAAATGGGGCCGTAGTATAGATATATGGTATTATTAATACCACGTTTTGGCCTATTGGTTGCATGTATGGTCATATATAAAGGATAGGGACTCCTTGCGAGGAGGCATCAGCTTATTTTGTTAATCGAGCTTTGCTCTATTTGGAGGTTGCCCCCTCGAAGAGGCAGTGAACATACTCTCTGAATAATAAAATCATTGCTATTCTGTGTTCTGGGTATCTTTTCTTCGCATATTTTGTATTTGGGTATCATTTGCAGGTTAAGAGCATAACAAGTGGTATCAGAGCACTTTCCATGGCCGGTGGGATCTCCATTTCTTAGCAATTTTTTTTTAGAGCTCTGAAACATTGGGCCGAGTACTACTACCAAACCCTTATGTATATTGCGATCTGTAGCACTTAACACTCCTCAAGACCATAGTTCCCTTTTCTATCGAGGGATCACACATCATCTCTTCCAGATCCGCTTGTGCAAAGGGGTGCAGCAGCAGCAAACATCGGTCCCAATCAGCCATTCCAATCTATTAGATCCATCAAATCCGCAGAAGCAGTTGGTTCCGCTTCCCAGAGCTATCAGATCCGCCATTCAGATCTCTCAGATCCACCAGATCAGAGTCGTTGTGAAGGCTTCCTATATCGGGGTATAATGTTCACAGGACTTTTGGCCGCATTGACATTTTGAGGATTTGTCCACTGTAGTATTGATAAGGAAGGAGTAAATCTTCGTTAGGAGTTTTCAGGAAAAAAAAAAAAAAGGCACTTATTGGTGATCTAGCCCATCAGAATCAGGACGACGAGCTGAGCATGATGGTACCATTCACTTCTTAGTGAAATTTTTTTTAGGCGGTCCCAATTTAAAAAAAATCTGGTTGGTGTATGGTAGAAACTAGAGCTCAAGCGATGGCCAATGAAAGGATGGACAAACTTGAAGAATAAGTGCAAAACCTCCACATTCAGCTTACCAGACTATGTAGCACAGTCGAGAAAATAGTCTCGAAGGGCAAGGCGCAAGCCCACGAGGAGGCGTATAATGTCCATGAACACAATGAGGGTGAGTCTAGCCACTCTCCTCATGTCTGGCACACCCACCCACAACCCAGTCAGCGACCTCCCAAGTTGGATATGCATAAATTTGACGGTTCTCACCCGTTAGCATGGATAGCACAAATGGAGCAGTATTTCAAACTAAATCACATCTTTGATGATGAGACTCAGCTTATGTTGGGGAGCATGTACTTGGACAATGAAAGGTGGCAATGGTGGGAATGGCATCAACGTTGCACTGGACCTTTTAGGACTTGGCCCAAATTCACCAAAGCTCTTCAAGACTGCTTTGACCAGGAATCATCTTTTTTGGGTCGTCTTACTAAGCTCTGATAGACTGGTACAGTGGATGAATACATTACAACTTTTGAAGTCTTAGCCTTCCGCACTTGGGGTCTCTCAGATGTGTTCTACATGAAATGTTTTATCAGCGGTCTTAAAGAAGCTATCAAAGCCCAAGTCCTACTGCACCACCCTCCCACATGGACAGAGGCTTGCAAGGTAGCTTGTAATGTGGAACGTGCATTAGCAGCCCAATACAGTCACCCAAATTTCTCCGCTAAAGGTCGCCCCCCACAGGCTCACAACACGACTCATACACTCAAGGTCCAAAAGGTGTCACCTGCGGAAATGGCCGAAAGAAGAAAGCAAGGCCTATGTTACTACTGTGATGAAAAATACTCCCCAGGTCATAAATGCAAGGAGCCCAAGTTCTTTCAAATTGATGCCACTGACTACAGCTCAACAGAGGAAGATCCACCACTAGAGGAACATGAGCCGCTAGAAGAAGACAACCAAAAGGACAATGTCTTTGACGAACCAGTTATTTCGTTGCATGCTTTGGAAGGGATTTCTTCCCCTCAAACTCTCAAAATCAGAGGTTTTATTAAACATAGCCTAGTAGTAGTCTTGATTGATAATGGAAGTACACATAATTTCATCCATCAAAAAGTCGCAGAAGCAGTGCATTGTTTTGTATGAGCAGTTTCTAACTTCCAAGTTCAAATTGCGGATGGAGGCACAATGAAATGTGAAGGCCGTTGTGAAAATGTCAAACTTCAATTGGGGGATTACCAGTTGAAATCCCACATGTTTTCCATAAACATGGGGGGTTGCGACATTGTCCTCGGAGCTGACTGGCTCCGCACTCTTGGGCCAATCACAATGGATTTCCAAGAGTTATATATGAGTTTTAAGCATAAAAACTACACACATACCCTCCGTGGACTCCAGGTGGGAGCCCCCTCTATCATTAGCTCGCATAGGATGGAAAAATTGTTAAAAAAGGGAAATCATGGAGTTGTAGCTCAATTTAATGCCATCCAAGCAATCGAAACCAAGCCCCCGCCAATTCATCCTGAGATGCAACAGATTTTAAATAACCATCTTCCGGTCTTTGACAAGCCTCATGAGCTTCCACCCTCACGAGGGGAACATGATCATAGAATCACCTTGGTTCCAGGGGCCCAACCCCCAAATGTGTGCCCATACAGATATCCGTTCACCCAAAAGAATGAAATAGAAAAAATCATCAAGGAACTTTTGGAAGTAGGTGTCATTCGTCCCAGTATTAGTCCTTATTCATCCCCAGTGGTCATGGTGCTCAAGAAAGATGGGGAGTGGCGGATGTGTCCCGACTTCAGGGCCCTCAATAAGTTGACAGTCAAAGATAAATTCTCCATCCCGGTGGTTGATGATTTGCTGGATGAACTCAATGGGGCTCAATTCTTCAGTAAGCTAGATCTTTGCTCAGGCTACCACCAAATTCGCATGAAGGAAGTCGACATCCCCAAGAGTGCTTTCAGAACCCATGAAGGCCATTATGAATTCCTGGTCATGCCATTTGGTCTTTGTAATGCCCCCTCTACTTTTCAGAGCCTTATGAACCACATTCTCAAACAATATCTCAGGAAATTTGTCCTTGTCTTCTTTGATGACATCCTCATCTATAGTTGCACTTGGGCCGCACATCTTCAGCATGTAGATCTACTCTTGCAACTGCTCTGCAAGCATAAATTATTTGTCAATATGTCCAAGTGTTCGTATGGCATGGCAGAAGTAGAGTATTTGGGCCACATTGTGGGGCGTGAAGGTGTCAAGGTGGACCCCAAAAAGATCCAAGCAATGCAAGAATGGCCTCAACCTAAGACCTTGAAGAGCTTGCGAGGATTTTTGGGTCTCACAGGCTATTATCGTAAATTTGTCTGCAAATATGGTCGCATAGCGAAGCCCCTCACCCAACTCCTAAAGAAAAATTCATTCTTCTGGAATGAGGAAGCACAACAGGCCTTTACAGCTCTAAAAAATGCCATGTGTTCCGCTCCAGTTTTAGCACTACCTAACTTCACCAAATCTTTTGTCATTGAATGTGATGCTTCAGGTACAGGTATTGGGGCAGTCTTAATGCAGGAAGGGCGACCATTGGCTTTCACAAGCCAACAACTCAGTGGGAGGAATCTGGGCCAATCTACCTACGAGAAGGAAATGATGGCCATCTTACATGCAGTCGACACCTAGCGACCTTACTTATTGGGGCGACGTTTCCAAATCCACACAGATCATCACAGTCTTAAATATTTTTTGGAGCAACGCCTATCCTCCCCACAACAAAATAAATGGCTAGCCAAAATGCTGGGATATGATTATGAGATCATTTACAAGAAAGGAAAGACAATAGTGTAGCAGATGCATTATCTCGCCAATTTGAGGAGGAAAGTACCCTGCTAGCAATTTCCTTCCCCATTCCAGAATGGATTGAAGAAGCTCGCAGGGAATGGTTTTCACATCCCTGGCTCTCCCAACTCATTACTCAATTGCAGGCGGATCCAAATTCCACCAAAGGCTACTCGTGGCAAGATGAGATTCTTCGCTACAAAGACAGAGTTGTAATATCACCAACATCCACCCTAAAAAGCTGCATTTTGGCAGAATTGCACTCATCCCCCATTGCAGGACATTCAGGCTTTTAGAAGACATGCTCGCACTAGAAGATCATTTTTTTGAACAGGCATGAAAAATGACATCCTTACTTTTGTAGCGGAATGCGATGTCTGTCAACGCCACAAAGGGGAGACAGTCAAAGCACCAGGCACATTACAACCATTGCCCATCCCGACATCAATATGGACGGAGGTTTCTATGGATTTCATTAC
>APFE031055357.1:212249-241899 GCA_000404065.3 Pinus taeda | reverse complement strand
TTGGTTGCTCAAACTTTCATGGATCATATCTTCAAATTGCATGGCATGCCCATTTCTATTGTGTCCGACCGCGACCTGATCTTCACCAGCAATTTTTGGCAGGAACTCTTCAGAATACAAGGCACTCAACTAAAAATCAGTACTTCCTACCATCCGCAAATAGATGGTCAAACTGAAGCAGTCAACAAATGTCTAGAAACCTACCTTAGGTGTTCTACTTTAGAAAAACAACACCTTTGGGTACAGTGGCTACCTCTGGCAGAATGGTGGTATAACACCAACTATCATGCCACCACCAAAATGACTCCCTATAAAGCAGTATATGGTCAACTCCCGCCTTCACCTACTTTGTATCTCAAGGGATTCTCAAAAGTCCAAGCAGTGGATCAACTCTTACAACACCGCACAACTATGCTCGCCCATCTTTGAGAGAATCTTCATCAAGCTCAGAACCGCATGAAGCAACAAGTAGACCAGCATCGCTCAGAGCACCAATTTCAAGAAGGGGATCAGGTCTTTTTACGACTCCAACCATATAAGCAAACATCACTTAAAGACAAGAGGTGTCAGAAACTCTCTCCCAAATTCTACGGACCATATCAAGTACTTCAGCGCATTGGAGAAGTGGCCTACAAGTTGGCCTTGCCACCTACTGCAAAAATCCATCCAGTTTTTCATGTCTCATGCCTCAAGAAAGTGATTGGGAACAATTTCATAATTCAAACCAGTCTACCAGAATTGGATGAAGAAGGGTCCATCTAGCTTCAACCAGAACAGGTCCTCGACACACGAGTCAAGCAACTACGCGGCTGCATGATTAAGGAATTCATAGTCAAATGGAAAGACACCTCTCCGGAAGATGCAATTTGGGAGCCAGCCACTATTCTGCAGCAGTTTCCGCAGCTTCAGCCTTGAGTACAAAGCTAGTCTTAAGGGGGAGGGCATGTTAGGGTCCCACCCTAACCCCGTTATCTATGTAATGGGACCATGTCATAGTCAAGAGTCAATAAAGCCCATATTAATAATTGTAAGTGGTTAATCCGCAATTAATAACGGAACCACAGTTAGTTGCAAATGGGTCGTAGTATTAGATAGATGGTATTAGTAATACCACGGTATTGGCCCGTGGTATTGCATGTATGAGTCATATATAAGGATAGAGACTCCCTGCGAGGAGCATCGTGTCTTATTTTGTAATCGAGCTCTGTTCTATTGGAGGTTGCCCCCTCGAAGAGGCAAGTGAACATTACTCTCTGAATAATAAAATCATTGCTATTCTGTGTTCTGGGTATCTTTTCTTCGCATGTTCTGTGTTCTGGGTATCTTTTCTTCGCATATTCTATATTTGGGTATCATTTGCAGGTTAAGAGCATAACATGCTCTTGAAAGAATGGATTGCCTCTTTCTCCTATTAGCCCGGTTATAACATAGCCTGATAGCCTACTAGTTGTTAAGTTTGGCTACTTCAACTCTTAACTAGAGTTAAAAAAATAGACTCTTCTAGAGTCTTTTATCTCACAAACATGCGGTTATACCATTTTCCATGAATAATGTGGGCTGACGCGGCATCCTCCCGAACTATAGGTGTGAAAACAGGAAGGTCAACTTCTGAGTGGCATAAATTTTGCATACAGACTCTGATTGACGTGATTCTTGCATCATTGGAAAGATATTTGTGTGTAGAATATAATTAAAAGGTGTGGCACCCAAGAAAAAAAAATTACCCCCAAATAATTTCGTTTGATATCTCAAAATGTTGTTGAAAGTTTTCAGACCACGTCTCGCCAAACTGGGTCTCGCCGGTAAAAACGGTCCCATGAGTTGATTCCTCCACTTTTCCCACTCCAAATGCACCGAGATGGATGAAAAATAATATAATGATCCAATTCGGATCAAGACCCTATAGTGATACATTGTGACAACACCAATTGTATAAGGTTTTCCGAAAACCCAGTGTTTCATGGAAATACAAAGCATATAAACAACAAGTATCACTACATTTGAAAGCTGGCGTAGGATGGTGAGTTGTAGCTACGGTATATCTCCACTGATGAATAGGTAGTTGACATCTTGAAAAAATTAATTCCTAATAATAAGCTTTTATATTTGAGATACAAGCTTGGATTAGTTGTTATATCCTCCCTAGTTGAGAGGGAGAGATAGACATATCATTCTTGTCTTCACTTTGGAAGAAAGAATGGAGGATTGGGAAAGCATCTGACATTTGATAATCTTTGAGTATGAGGTATGGAATACAAGATAAGAGTAGTCGTAGATGACCAATATTATTTGAGGACTAGGAATCCAAGATAAGAATAGTCCTGGAAGGTCATACCCTGTGAACACCCAGGTGGGGTATGTACCTTGAGAGACAATGAGAAGGTGTCTATAAATCATTAGTCTCGCCAGCATTGTGCTATGATATTGTGGAGAGATAGATATTTTATTCAAGGCCTTTCTATGTGAAAATGTTGGTTTCTATGATGCTAAATAGATGGGTTACCAATCTGACTCTTCTTATGAGATCTCTTCAAATTGAGAATGTCAATATACCATTTATGAATACGTCACTAGTTAAGAAGGAATGTTGAAAAATGTGTAACTAGGTTCGGTCTTCATAAATATGAAATGTACTTTTTTGTTCTTGTATATTTTAAAATGAAAGAAAAAAATATTATTATTATTTGAGCATGGGTTTCATGCTCAAGGTATTTTATTTTAAAGGTCAAACACCCATTGAGTGCTTCTAGGGTTTGTCATAGGTCAATAAATCAAAAGAGCCACTAACATATGTTGAAGACCCCATCAGGCACATTTTAACTTGTAAAAAGAATTATTATTTTTATTTAAAAGTTTCAAAATACCCTTCAAGGCCAATTTGACATGACAGCTAAGAAGTTGAATTGTTTTGAGGAACTTCATCCACCTTGGAAGCCTATATATAGGAGGGAACTCGACCTCCTGGAGAAAATTCATTCTCCTATTGAGCAAGCGAAGGAGAAGAAGAAAAAGGATAGTGATGAAGGAGAAGTATAAGGATAAGGATCAAGTGTTTGGGTTATTTTATCTCTCTTTCTTCACACGTATGAAGAAATTAAGCAAGGGTTTCTATTGTTGGGTTAGGGTTTTGCTGTTGCAGGATTGAACTTGGAAAAGGAGCAAAAAAAAAGGTCAAATTAGGTCATCCTCAAGCTCTAGAAGAAGGATAAATTCAAGCGAAGGATAAATAAGCTCACACAAGTGGAAGAAACCATTATTAGGAGGGCCAAAAATTCAGTAGAGGCTGAAATTCTGTTGTTGGGGTTGAAGTTGTGTTGTTGGAAGAGATTTGACTGGGTTTGAATTGGACAATAGGAAGTGCATCATCAAGGAGGTTGGACTTGGTATTGGAAGGGTATTGGTCTTGGACTAAAGGTCTTGGACTAAAGGTCTTGGAATTTGTAAATTGAAGAATCTATAAGAAGAGAATAGATTTACGGGTTTTCCTCTCAGGTGGAGAGGTTTTGGCTCTGGCTTGTAGCTTATATCATGTGTTCTTGTGTATTATTGTTCTTCTTGTTTTGGTAGTTTTTTTTATGATAAGAACAAACACAATAATAAGAGAAGAAGATAATAATTAATAAAAATTAAAAAGATATCACAAGCAGTTACCAAGTAAGGAGAAATTATCCTAACTATTTCCCTATAGATTTCTCAACAATTATTACACCAAAAATGGTCAACTTATGGATAGATAATGAATGTAAATCTCCTTCACTACTTGTGAAATAAGGATTATACTTCTCTAGCACTGATTTTAGGTTGAATACACAACAAAGCATGGTGATTGAGTGCCTACATGGCATAAAGAGAGGCCCCTTCACCACTTATTATGGTTTCCTTAGTGACCTTCCCTCTTTTTGGTACTTCATATGCACAAACACAATTAAGGGTTATTTTTTTCTTATCCTACCCTATTGATCAGGTGGAGGGATCTCTTGTTGGTTTCCTCATCTATCACAACTTAAGCCTAGACTATGTGTCCCAACTCCCAAACATAGGTTTTCAGAGTCATAGTGTTACAAGGTTATAGGTTTGCAAATATTTTACGGCTCTTTTTGTCTCTTATACAATTTCTACAATAGTTCCAATTTAAATTCAAATGGCTCCCAAACTTACTTCATTCTCCCCACAAGTGTTTATTTATGCAAGAAGGGTCTAGGGTCCCCTTCACAGGATGTGGAGTCAATCAAGACTATCAAGAGGTATGTGTCCCATGCTTGGCTAGTTCCCATACATCCTCCTAATGGCTCTCGTACATCCTCCTGTTGGAATATATTATATTACTTGGAAGGTAATAATGTCTTTGTATTATGTCGGAAGTTGTCCACAATATTATGTAAAAGAGTAATACATTATATCCCATATTTATTATGGAATAATATATTCTTGTATCCATTTATTATATAAAGAGGTGTTATTTTAGAGAATTATATTATCCCACATTTAATATGTGAGAGTAATTCCTCCACATCTCTGGGTATATAATAGGGTCAAGGGAGCCTCTTAAGAGATATACCATTTTGTGATACCATCACATCTTATCCTGTGCTCACAGTGTACTGCCATTTGTATTGGGTTATTTGTAGTTTCTCTCTTTGTAAGATTGTATGAGATTTCTGGAGATAATAGAAGACAACCTTTCCATGGACGTAGCCCAATGGGGTGAACCACGTATATATGTTGTATTATTTTTCCTTGTTCTCTTTTTGTTCTTATTTATATGTTGATATATTTTTGGTTTCTTAAATAGATAGCTAGTTTAGTAGATCTAATATTCTAACATGGTATCGGAGCCATAGCTACTATGATCTAGCATCTTATTTGAATTTAACCATCAACATGTATCTTCATTTTTTATTACCTGGGAACTCGTTATTTTTTGTAGATTTTCTTTCTATTTGGTCGCTAGTAGGCTTCTCTTCAGATCTAGGCATGATTCTACATATTTGAATTTTTTTCTCATAACCTTGACTTTGTTATGTAGTTTTTTGCAGATTCTTTTTTTCAAGAGGCTCTTGATTATTTTTCTGTAAGATCTATATGGTTTTTGGATTCTCCTCAAGGAGATCTATCTTTTGGTTGTAAGATCTGTGATTTTTGTCCAGTTTTTTGGTCCTTTTTTTTGCAAGGCAAAATATTGGCGAACCGAGGGTTCAAATCAGAATTTTGGCCATATAAGTGGATGCAGAGTGCCTACGCCATTTCCAAAAACTGGTTATAATGATCGTTTGGAGCATTATTGAGTTTTCTTTGTTTTGACACCTAACGTTTTTTTGTCAAATCTGTTACCTTCTGTGCAGAATTTCCAATAACATAATAGATATTTTGGTTCTTCTCGCCGAGCTACCCAATTTCAAAAAAACAATCAGCTCAAACAGAGTACTGGAAGGAAAATTATCATTGATTTAAGATTGATAGTTTTTTCAGGTTTCCTGGTGACGGCAGAACGAACTGTAGAAATTTACAGTTTTTTATCCACTTCTTCTCTTTTCATTTATTGCATTCAGGTTTATATTTCTTGTCAAAAATTCTATCATTATGATTTCAGAAGTAGCTTATGTTCCTGAACTTGTCAATTCTAACTATCTTGCATGGAAAAGGAAAATGATTGATGTTCTCAGGAGTAAGAATCTATGGAGGTTGGTTAATGGTGAACACAAGAAACCTATAGATGCTCAAGCCTTGATTAAATGGGAAGAAAAATTTGATCAAGAAAGAACGCTCATTGGTCAAATGGTTTTAGATAGTCTTCAGGTTAGTATTGAGGCAGAAGACAGCTTGGTTGAGGTATGGATAATTCTTGCTTCTTTATTTGATAAACCTAGTGATGTTTCTGCTTATTACTTTGAAAAGAATATATATGAGATAGATCCTACTAATTTGATAGAGTAGAATTATATCTTGCTATATTGAAAATCTTAAATGAAAATTTAAATAATTGTGGTAAATATTACAAGAAGACAGACACCTCTTATCATTCTTGTAGAACAAAAAATTTCCATCTTGTTTTTACATGTTCATCCAAACTAGGAATAGGGCTCTTGAATTGTCTCAAAGTACCACGAAACCTACTTTTGATGATTTCTGTAAAGGGTCGATAAATGAGAAAGAAAGGTTGATTTCTTCAGGACAAGTCTCACCTAATAAATCTCTTATGGCACATAATAAGAATCTTAAGAAAAATTTTAATAATGATAAAGGTTCTTATTCCCACACTTCTAATCATACTAATAATAATGGTCATGCTTCTCATGTACATCATGAAACTAGTAAGTGGAAGAAAGTGTCCGATCCTTGTAAGCATTGTGGTAAAACTAACCATCCTAAAAAGAATTGCTTTAAAACAAAACGTTTAATGGCTAAAGCTAACAAGAAAAATTCTAATGAATCTCAAGTAACTTTATGTGCATCTATTGTTTCATCTATCAATTCTTCTTCTAATGTGTAATGGATAATGGGTCCTGGTGCTTCTAAACATATGACTAGTAATGCTTCTTTATTTACATCTTATTACACTAATAAGCACTCATCTCATAAAGTTTCTATTGGTGATGGTAAACAACTTTCCTTAATTGGTATTGGTAATATTAATGTTTCTAATGGTCAATTGGAAGATATTTTTCATGTTCAAAACATGCCCGTCAACTTACTTTCTATTTATCATGCATGTTAGAAAGGTTTTAAATTTGAACCTTGGCCTAATAAATATGTTCTTAAAGATATTGACCGAAATTACAAAGTAGTCTCTTCTGGTCCTATTGATCATACAGTTATTTTATATAAATTTGTTGGTTTTAATTCAACTAAGAGACAACCCTTTTATTCTTATGTTTCTCATGATGATGAACTAAGTCAATTATGGCATGAAAGATTGGGTCGCCTGAATTATGGTAAAACGCAAATGCTAACTAAAATGGTTCATGGTTTGCCTAATATTTCTTCTACTACTGGTGTTTGTGAAGGATGTGTTATTGGTAAACATCATAGAGAAATTTTTGATAAAGGTAAAGTCTGGCATGCTAAAGCACCTTTGCAATTAATTCATATTGATATATGTGGTCCTCTTGAATTTCCTTCAATATCTCCTTTATTGATGACTTTAGTAGAAAATCTTGGGTTTATTTTTTGAAAAATAAAAGTGAAACATTTGCAAAATTTCAAGAATTTAAATCCATGGTTGAAAATGCATCTAGTAAGAGTATTAAAACCTTGCGATCTGATAATGGGGGGGGATTTTTTAAGCAAGAATTTGATGCATATTTATCTAAACATGGTATTCAACATCAAAATACTTTTCCTTACACACCTGAACAAAATGGTGTTGCAGAAAGGAAAAACAGAACTTTAGTTGAAATCGCCAGATGTATGCTTTATTCTAAAGGACTGCATAAGAAATTTTGGGTTGAAGCCATATGTTGTGCTAATTTTATTTTAAATAGATTTTCTACTAAATTTGTTAAGCATGTTACCCTTGAGGAAAAATGGAATGGATGTAAACCGGATATTAGTAGTTTTAAGGTGTTTGGTTATGAATGTTGAGCTCATATTCCTAATGAAAAATGAAAAAAGTTAGAACCCAAATCTCACAAGTGTATCTTCATTGGTTATGATGAGAATTCTAAGGCTTACAGGTTGGTTGATCCTTCTAATCAAAGTGTCATAATTAGAAGGGATGTTCAATTTCATGAAGTCTCTTCCACACCCAAGTCTGTAGAATCTCATGTTACCCTGAATTTACCAATACCACCTGTTACTCCTATTCTTATTACTCCTTATTCAAATTATGTGCCTCTTATTGATCTTGATTCTTCCTCTCCCTCAAGTATTCGACCTAAAACTCATGAAGCTCTTGAAGTGACTCTTGTTCCTTCTACTTTTCTTGTTTGGGCTCAGAAAACTCTTGAATCTGCAGGTAGTAAGGTCAGAAATCCTTCTGACACTCTTCGAGCTAGATCTAACTTTGCTTTATGACCAAAGTTTTGGCCACAGATGATCCTACTACTTATGCTCAAGCTAAGGGTAAGCCTCATTGCGAACAAGCTATGCCTGCCGAATATGAATCTCTTTTGAGAAACAAGACTTGATCTCTTGTTCCTCTTCCTTTAGGAAAGAATTTAGCTGGTTGTAAATAGGTTTATGAAACTAAGTTCACTACAAAAGGACAGATCGAAAAGCATAAAGCTAGATTAGTTACGAAGGCTTTAATCAACTTGAAGGTATTGATTATAATGAAACTTTTTCTCTTGTTGCTAAAATGAACACAATAAGAACCATTTTATCACTTGCTGCATATTATAAGTGGGAAATTCATCAAATGGATGTTAAAAGTGCCCTTTTAAATGGTGATATCACTGAAAAAATTTATATGCAATAGCCTCCTGGTTGTATTTCTGGTGAATCCTCAAGTTTAGTATGCAAATTACACAAATCTTTATATGGTCTCAAACAAGCATCTAGGGCTTGGTATGATAAAATTGATGCATATTCTTGAATAATGGTTTTGAGCATTGTATATCTGATCCAAGTCTGTATGTTAAGAACTTTGGTGATAATTTCCTCATTATTGTTTTATATGTGGATGATCTAATTATCACTGGCAGCCAACTTGTGTTAATTTAAGATTTGAAAATTGCTCTTCAAAATCAATTTGAAATGACAAATCTCAGTACATTGCACTATTTCTTGGGTCTTTAGATATAGCATATGGCTTATGGTATTTTTCTCTATCAGCCTAATTATGTGACAAATTTATTGGCCCATTTCCATATCAGTGATTGTAAACCTGCTCCTACGCCATTTCAATATGGTGTAAAGTTAATTGTTGAGTGTACCACTCCACTGATTGATGCTTTTGTTTGTTCGTTCTTTCTTCCAGATGGTATTAGCTAGTATTCATAATGGCAGTTAGTATCCAATGATATATCCTGCACCTTTTTCAAGTAGGAACTTGTGTAAGAGGGTAGGGATTGTGAAGAAGAATCCATCGTGCAGATTATCATAAAATTTGGTCGTAGCACATTCAATCGATGTTTGGTCTTCTACTATTTGCTTTTCACAATATTCTTCAAGAATAGACTCAAGCCACTCATTTAAATGTTCATCTCTCATTGGATAACTTCAGCAAAAGTCGGGCATCATTTTCATTCTAAGGTTTTTCATGGGCGACGCGATCAAGGAACTTCTAGATTTTGACTAGGGAACCTTTTATGGATCATTCATGAAATTTCATAAAGAAGTTGGCTCTAGCTTCCGTGATTGATAATTGATTCCTACGCACATAGTTCTTTAAATAATTATTGATCTTTGTCTCCCACCATAACTATATCTCTTATAATGTTAAAATGTATTCCTGCATAATATGTGACTCGGGTTCTGACTACTAGCAATGGAACCAATGTTGTCATCTAGAAAAAAGCGATGGAACCAATGTTGCCATGATGCTTTTGTTTGTTTGTTCTTTCTTCCAGATGGTATTAGCCGGTATTCCTAATGGTGGTTAGTATTTAATGATATGTCCTGCACCTTTTTCAAGAAGGAACTTGTGTAAGAGGGTAAGGATTGTGAAAAAGAATTTGTCGTGAAGATTGTTGTAAAATTTGGTCTTAACACATTCAATCGATGTCTGGTCTTCTACTACTCACTTTTAGCAATATTCTTCAAGAATCGACTCAAGCCACTCATGTAAATTTTCGTCTCTTTTTGGATAACTTAAGCATAAGTTAGGCATCAATTTCGTTCTAAGGTTTTTTCATGGGCGACACGATTAAGTAATTTCTTGATTTTGACTAGGGAACCTTTTATGAATCGTTCATCAACTTCCGTAAAGAAGTTGGCTTTGGCTTCTGCGATTGATAATTGATTCCAACATGCATATTTGATCTTTGTCTACCACCATAACTGTATCTCTTCTAATGTTAACATTTATGCCTGCATAATATGTGACTCGGGTTCTGACTATGAGCAATGGAACCAATGTTGTCATCTAGAAAAAAGCATACAATGTTACCAGTAGATAGATAATGAGTAATTACATGAAAATAATAGATAAAGATACAAGATACACAGTACTGGAGAACCAAAAAAAGCACATAGATATATTCTTTATTATATGTCGAACCAACCTCATGCATTGTTATGAAAACATATATAGATATAATGTCACAACAATTATGCAAGTCTAACTGTTCGACTAGACATGATGCTTAATATATCATTAGTTACCATTTTATTACATTACATGACTATTGACTTGACTTGGGCTAGTCGGCTAACCCGACTAGCCCTCTTTTCATTAGACTAGTTAGTTAAACTGACTAGCTCCTCCAACACCCTACGTAAAATTAGTATTTAAAAACAAGCACTAATAAAATAAATCTTGATACTTTTCATTTGTAACAAACCAAAAATAGATTACAGTGTAGGAACTCGGATTAGGATTAGAGAGTAAACCCTCCAAGGCCATAAAAACCAAGCCTGGAGATCGCTAGAGAGAGTAAAATCCATTTTTGCATAAAAAACTTACTGAGAATATCCTCTAACACAAGAGTCAAGTACAAGGTTGTGTTCAAAACACGTGAAGTGATATCCCCTCTCCATTTTTTTCCAGTGTGCTTTCTCTAAGACAAACACCCTCCAAAATTTTGCCTACGCTTGAATTTTGGAGCCTCCTTGCGATCTTACGATATTTCATTCCAAATTTATCATAGTCGCTTCATGGTTAGTTCATGTTTTCAAAGTGTTTAAGTATTCTGCCCATGAGCCCAGATGTAAAAACCACTTTCTTACACGTGTAGCTTTCAAAGCATTCACAAGCGCACATCTTCCTAGCAAGCTCAATAATCAATGCTATCCTTGAAGACAAACATTACACAGTTCTCGGGAACAGTGCATTACAGAAACCTCTAAGATAGTTCACTACGCAATCCATCTAGACAACCAGTGTGTAATCTTAGTCGACAATGAGGATGCAATCCTTTTTCAGTCATTCTCTCACTTCTTAGTTGCAAATGTACTATCATCTGAGTGAGTTTTCTCAATGGTTGCTTTTGCGCACTTTTCTTTCACAAGTGTCGCTTTCACTTTTGCGACTATCATTTTTGTCTTCTTTTTCTTTAACAAGTGTCTCTTTTCATTTTTCTCACTTTGGAATGTGTCACTTCCACTTTCTTTAGCTTTTGCAAGTGTCGTTTTCACTTACTCTCGTTGTCGCAAATGTCATTTGATTGTTTTCATTCATGCATGTGTCGCAATTTGGAATACTACCAGAGGAACCTCTAGCACACTCTTTTGCATTAGTTGATCTTATATACCTGTTGTAGAAGCTGCAACCACCCTCCAAAATTTTTCCTTAGCCTCGTTTTGGAGCCTCCCTTCCAACCTTCACAGCAACTTGCCTTGCTTCGTCAAGTTCACAAGCTTCAGTGTCTTTCTTGCACAAAGGCAACCTGTGGGTCACAGCTTGATCCATTCCCCTCATAGGTTGTTCACCCAAACTTGGTCCAGCTATAGTTTGAGCAACCTCCCCTTGAAAATTTCGCATTTCTGGAGGGAAACCAGCCTTCCCTCTTGAAATTGTGCAATCCTCTCTGGCAGCCTGCTGGGCTCTAGGATTGCGAAATCATGCCTGCCAACACTCCCAGCAGGATTTGTGCATATTTCCCCAGCAAGGTTGCTCAACCTATAATTTTTGCAAATCTGGGCAACAGTCAGCTGCTCTGCCCAGAAATTTCGCAAATCTCCTGGACAGTTAGCCCATCTCCCAGCCAAAAATTCATGTTTCCTTCAAGCAGTCGAATAGCCTCTTGCATGTGCGGTTGAGTTGATCGGTACCCTCCAGGACCAAGCAAAACAAACTTACATGCATAGGCTACTTCTCCCAAGGCAGCATGCAAAGGCATCCCTTGTCTCATGGATCTATGTTTAGCAATTGAAGGCTACATGTAAGGAGCAATTCAGAAACCTCCCACCAAGTGTCACTTCCCCTAGATTTTTGGCATGCGCATCACAACCTTGATTTTATCAAAACTCATCAGTCGGACACTGCAGAGCTCATTCCTCACATCAACCTTGTAGCTCTAACATCCCACATCACATCTAGGAGCAGTCAGCATATTCATCTCATCTGTTTTAGGGTAAGCCTGCTTCCTATGCCTTATGCTGCATTTCTGTCGCTTTTTTGTGTTTTCACTTGTGTGGGTACTATTTTCTTGATTTCTTTGAACGTTTGTTGTCATTTACATGTATTCCAGCTTGTCCTAGCTCTGTTTCAGTTTTCGTTTCTATCTCACTGTTGTCACATGCACGAAATTATTGCATGGAAATTCACCCAACCAACGAACTGCCTCACCCACATACATGTTGATTTGTTTGTTAAATCTTTCATTCATGTTTTGCATACACTTTCAATCACTTCTACTATCACTTAGTGTCGCCATGAATTTAATGTCATCGTTGCTTTCAGTTTCCCGTCGGCGAGTCGAGCCAACCTTGGCCCAGACTCTGCCTTCACCAAGGCTGCATTACGCAATATAGGGAAGAAAGTCTCACCTTTCTCTCTAGATTTGTGCATTCCTACCCAGCACTGCCCTTCAGGACCGTTTTGCATATTTCTAGAGGATCGTGGCTGCTTGGCCGAGAAATTGCACAAATTTGTCCCTGTGCTAATAGTCCTTCCTATCTAGAATTGTGCATTGCGCAATCCCAGCAATCAGTATCCAGACTGGATTGTGCATTGTGAAATTCCAGCATTCAATCAGTGTCCCAACAGGCCAAACTGTGCCTTGTGTAGTTTTTGCAGTCAGTTTCCCAACCTCCTGCTCGAAATTGCGCAACCTTCATGATCATTCACCTAGGTATGTTTCAAGTCAGTTCTAATGTTCATTTTGGTTTTTGACTAATAGATTGCTTGCCATGAGTGTTTCCATGTCTCTAGGTATCGCAAGTGTTCATCTGCCTCTTAGCAATATAAGTATAATGGTTTCCAGGAGAGTAGAGACGAAGACACCGTTCAGAGCACACTTGGGGATGCAGTCGATCAAGTGTTTATGGACTTGCCTACCCACGAAGACATCAAGTTGTTCGTAGACAAGGACATCAAGATATGAAAATAGCAACATCACAGCGAGCAGCATCATGAACAATAGTTGAAGACAGCATACCAAATGCAACAAATGCAAGAGAAGGGTTGTTGACAACACGAAGGCGAAACAAAATTGCAAGCTCAAGTAGATCCATTGATGATGAAATAAATACCAAATGCAACAAATGCAAGAGAAGGGTTGTTGACAACATGAAGGCGAAACAAAATTGCAAGCTCAAGTAGATCCATTGATGATGAAATAAACTTTGGAGACTTCGGCTATGAGGTGACGGCGTGACATTAAGATCGTACAAAGACAGAGAATGGAACAAAGAAGGAGTTACATGTGCTGAAGCAGAAACTCAAGGAAGAACATAAAGTAGCACAGATAGACGAATGAGTTGCAGCAGGATCAGGAACAGTAGTGGGCGCATCATGCACTCACGGATGAAACTTCACCTGCATAAGTTAAAGATCCATCCCAACACAAGGAGCAGACATGGTGAGTAGTGGTGGTGATCGCATGCAAGGGATTCAGCAGCATGCATGTCATTTTGTGCACGCATGCAATCCAACTTATTCAACACACTCACCAAGGCGAAGACAAGAAGCAAGTCCAACTGGAGCTGAACATGTACTTTGGCAAGTTAATATGCACGACCACCAGCACACACTTGAAGATCAACACGGACACTATGCATCAGTGTGTTGTCGGTTCAGTCGCACCCAAGAATACCATGTGCATGTTATCAGACGAGTCAGATGAAGGGGCCAAACCAATGCATCAGCTGCAACAGAGGCAAGAGTTCACTTCATCAAGATGTCACCATGAGGATCATACACACCATCATGGACGACCAATATTGGCATCATCTCACTAGCTTCACCATCACAAGCATGTCAAAGAGTTGGTCTCACCATAGTGGACCGAGTGTCAGTGATGTCTTGCAAGGCTTGCTCAAGCCATGTTGTCTCACATGAGTACATGAGAATTGTAATGTTGAGTCATGTCAAGTGTAATTCAAGTGTCAACAGTTGGATGTAACAGTCATAGAGTAGGTGAAGAGTCGTGCTCAAGGAAGATGTCAAGGAGAGGATATAAGGAATCACTTGCAGAGAATAAGCACAAATGCGAACCATCTTGAAGACCTGAAGAAATATTGGGCCATGACAAAGTGATGACATCTAATGTTGACTTGGAAGGTTCTAGCTCTGATCTAAACCCTTCTGAGCGTGAAGATGAATTATAGATCATGTCTATTATTAATAATGCAAGACATAGCAGCAAAGATAGTAACTTGGCATGGATAGATCACAATGGAGTCATATGTCATAATTTTCAAACAATGGGCTCTCAAGATGTCATCACAAATTCCATGGTGTCCATGTAGTTAGCCACATGATGTGGTATGTAATTGTGTATTTTCAAGAAAAATGAGAAAATGTAAATATGTGGAATTCCAAGAGTCACATGTGGAAACAAATTCACTAGGAAAAGTCCAAGAGTCTTGTAGAAGTTCAAGGGTCACTTGTAAGTCCAAGAGTCATGAGAGAAGCTCAATATTCATGGGGATATGAAATATCATTCCTCTTTTTATAAATACACCCTCATAACTCAAGCAAATGGATTTTAGAGGCTTGGACTTTTGAGAGCTAGCCTTGGCTCCTCTAGCCTGTCATAGGAGAGAAGATCATTCCTTGGAGGAGCAAGTAGTGACTTAATGTTCAATTATTGTAGTTAGTGTCTCATCATGGTAACTATGTACATGGATCTTTAAATTAATCATCATAAGATCATTGAGCCAACACATTTTCATGCATGTACCATCAATATTGTAATACTATTCTTTGGATGTTTGCGGTATATGTTATGTTCATATGTACTAAAGAAATTGAACTATTTCACTGGCTTCAGTGCTCATCTTGTTGAATGTGTGTTGTATTTTATTTAATGATCATTGTGTCTATGTGAACTACTTCTTTAGATAATTAAAGAATATTTCCTTTCTCTTGTGCACCTCTCTTAGGATAGTATTATTACTTTCCTCCTAGAGACTTACTCTTTACTCCCCTCTCGTGAAAGCCTCATTTTATACATTGCAGTTGGTGTTTCAAAATGTCAAATTTCTTTTTTGTTTCAAACGTTATGTGTAAATTCTCTTATGTTACCCATTGAATTCAAATAAAACATTTGAGTTATTGTGGTTGGGTCGATACTCTGGATGCATCTACTACTCCAGACAGTGTGAGGTATAGTTGGGAATTCATACCTGGGAGACCCCTTAGTTGAAATATTTCCAGCACTGCCAAAATTTGGCACTAGAAGGATGGCCAAATGACAAGGTGAGCTCATTGAGTCTCTTTTAATCTTTCATCTTGAATGGATCATTCCCAAATCATAATCTAGGGATACTTTTCCAAAGAGCTTGATCTTACCATCCCTGCGAAAATTATTCATAACTTGTCCCAATTTAAGTTTGATGGTGAGGGTGGACTAACATTCCTTGAACATATGTTTCAATTTTCTTATTTTTTTCTTTCTAATGGAATACATTGTAAGGATCTCATGGTCATATTTTTCACCCTCACACTTGAAGTTTGAGTAGAGAAATGGGTCTTACATTTCCAGTTTCTTCTATCCATTCATTTGAGAAACTTATTAAGGAGATTCATAAAGCCTTGGAAAGTATGATTATCAAGATGTATGTGATATAATGAATCATCTTAGAATGAAATATGGTGAATATTTAGAAGTTTTTCTTAATCGGTTTCTTCACATTTGCTATGAGTTTCCTGGAGAAGATTTTGACATTAATTTTATCAGTAAAAAGCTTTAGATCTTGATTCTTATCTTCGTGAAATCATTTGAATTTGAACCCCTCAGATATTTTTCTCCTCTAACTTATGTTGATTAAGAGACAACCCAAATCTCTCAGGAGGAACCTACTATTCCTTTTTTTCCTTGTCCTCATTTTTTAGTATCAATTTGGGTTCCTCCATGTGATGATGTTGAAGTTAGGAAATCAAATCTTTGATCCCTTTTTTCAACCTTTGTCTACTTCCCATACTCTAGGCCCTATGGGGGATAACTTGGAATGGTTAAGTAATTACATGGAGCCTGAAGTGAAATTTTATCCCTTTTTTTTAAGATCACATCAATGTACATAATCCTAATCTTCAATACAATCCAAGTGAAAACATGATTGCCTCAAGGGATACCCTAAAACCTCTTCCATCTATGTCTCATGATTCCTTGTTTCATGATCCGCTTGATCAACCTACTTCAAACTCTCTAGATTTTCAACCTATTGTTTCAAGCAGTAATCAAGAACAAGTTAGTTGCATTTCACATGTAGAGGATCAAAGTTTTGAATATATGTCCTATATTTCTTCCCTCTTTCAAGATGATAATATTGCATTTCTAGTTGATCACCAATAGTATAATATTGATAACATGTCAAGTGATACCAACCCCTTCATTCAAGTTGAGACTCTAGACAACCATCACCTTGACATACATGTTTCCATTAATATATGTGGTGATGAGTTCCCTGGTAAATGGGATGGTATCTTTTCTTTTTCAAAGGAATTAGATTTGCAAGGTATTGATCTATATTATATTTCTCATAGTTTATAATCTCCATTTATGGGTTGGGATACTCTTTCAATTCGAAATGATCTTGAAGTTCCTTTGATCCATACATCTTTAGATGACAAACCTGAAGAGGTAGTTTGTCATGTTTTTGAATATTTAATATACCATTTTGAATAAAAGCAAAGTCAATCTGAGTATCACATTGGAATGCCTTTTTTGATCATTGTGCTGATGAAAAATATGATAATTCAATTGATCTTCACATTTCTCATGATATGCTCTTACATTCGCCTCCCTGACGTAGCCAAGGCATTGTCTTGTGTAACAGTGGATGTTCAAATCATCTCATAGAGCATAACATGCATATTGATTCGTTGTTATTACAAGCTCGATATGATTTAGTTAGCGTTTCTCCTCCTAAGTATTTTCATATTTACTCACCTCTAACACATTGTTCATTGTACCTAGATATCTTTGATAAGTTTGTTATACCATCAGTTTCTCTAAATCCTTTAGATATTTATCCAGTTGTTCGTGATTGCAATTAGGTACACGATGGTGTGGTCCTACAATCAGAGGATGAAAAGATTGAATCCATTATTGATGATATGTTCAATTGTAAATATTTCATAAGTCAAAAGGAAGATGTTGCAACTCTAAATGATCAAGGGAGATTTCGATTGATGTATCTAGATTCTTTCTCCATCAAGAGTCTGATATTCTTAATATTAAATCTAATCAAACCATTAGCACTAACAATTTTTTCATTGATACATCTTATGGTAGTGGCACATATCCACCTGTTGATTTTTCCAAGCCACCCAAATTTGACAATCCATCGTTAGAAAGTTCAGACCTATCAGGAAGTCGGGGAAATTCAGCTCCTACTGATGGTTATGTTAGTTTATCACAATCTTGTCGATATATACAAACTAATTTGAATCCATATTTTCACACATAAGTCTTTCCTTAAGATTCATTCATTGGATGTGAGCTCGTACTTGAAGGACTTTTAGCGTTTTCAAGTTAATCCCATTCATCCTCAAGATAGAGTTTCTAATCAAATACAGGACTTTTGCTTGATTAATTTTTCATCATGCATATCCCTTATATTATACCAAGGGTGAAGAGCACATCTTTCACATATACTTATAGACTTAGAGCCTATTGTTAGCACTAGAAAAGCCTACACATGTTTGTACAATCTAGAAGATGCCTAAAGTTGTCCAACAAAATGTACAAGTGAAGATTTTCCAGTGCAAGACATTATGGAGTTCAAAAAATTTAATTTCTCCTAAGGTTAAAACTATACGGAATTAAAAAATTGAAGTTTGCGCGGCTATTTCTTCGATAGCCATGCTTCACACTGTATTTCCTTCAAAATCCGCACAATAGAGAAAATGGCTGACTCAACAAATTCGGGACCACTTCCCACACTTAGAAGACAATTGCCTAATAGGATCATAGTCAAGGACAACCGAATTTGAGACTCCCTTAAAATATGAAGCACTCAATGGAATTATCTTGTCCTACTCATAAGTCATTATCATTCATGAACCAAGAGAGGGAAGATGGACTCAAAAGTTCTATATAAATAGGACATGGGAGAACTAAAACATGAGACAATGTTATGATGGCCAAATTGTTAACAAATAAACCCTACATTTCATTGTTGAAGAGGAAGAAGTAAGAGCATTAGTATGTTGACCATATTGCTTCTAAACAATCCATCATCCTAGTGAAGGAAGATTCCACCATTGAGAAAGTCTTCATACTTATTTTAGAGAGAGGATAAGCTTGCAAAGAGATTGAGGAAAGGAAACTCCTTGTTGGGGATTTTTTAGCACCATCGCTCAAAAAAATCTCTTCAAGTGTTTAGTATTCATCTATTGTATTTATCTTTTACCACCAGCAGTCAATAAGGGAGCCTTTTTCGATTATTTTGTTGGCTTGTTTGCTTCATTAAAAATTATTTGTGTATTTATCTCTTAGTTTTAGTTCATTTTTGTATGTGCCTTGTTTTCACTATTTTCAATGCTTTGTTTATCTCAGTCTTTTCATTAACAACACCAATTCTATATGTATTCCTTTACTTTGAACAACCAACTCCTAAGGAGGTGTCCTTTGGTACACCATTGCTACAAAAACATTACTATAGAAATGGTGACCATATTGTTGTCTTTTCTTTAATATAAAGGTTATGTTTTCAGGATCCTCTCTCTTCATAATCAACTTACAAAGCGTTCAACACCTCTCTAGAATTTGTGCAAGACACTGTGGACCTGTTGTTGGCTAAGAAACTTGTTAATTTATAGTTTCTTGTCAACTTGTGTAGATTCTTCTTAGACAGACGTGCACTCTGCGACTTTTCCTCTGACAGACACATCGCCGCATCTGTGCATAACGAAACCCATGTGGTTTCCAAAAAGAGAAAAATATCTTGTAATTTCTCATTTTTCAGGTGATTAGCAACCTTTAGTGAATTTCCTTCACCTCTGCAAATTTTTTTCCAGATAGTTTAGATCACTTAATTTCTCTATTAATCATAATTAGTTGGGTAATTAGATTATCTTTACTTTTATTTTCAATTATCATATAGCGTAATTAGAGGGAAAAGTAAGTGACTGAATCCCACACATATTTTTCAATTTATTTTGCTAGTTTTTTAAAATCACGTAGCTTAATTAGTAAAGGAGTAAGTGGCCCATCGTCCACAAATCTTGTTACTAACAAAAGCATTCATTTCTTTCATTTTGTGGGACTAGGAGAAAGTGTTATTATAGAAAGTGAGTAATCTCTGCTTCCCTTGTGTCTCTTAGATGAACCTGGGTTTGCATATGAAAACTTTCTTAAAGCACTTGAATTTCCATCTCCCTATTTTGAAATTCACATAGTGTAATAGGAGAAAGAGCAATCAACCCATTATTTGCATATCGTTTCTTTTTCATGCAAGGAACAATTGAAATATAGTGTGATTAGGATTATATTGAAATGGATCGTCGAATATCCACATATTCTCACACTTTAAATGCTCACTTAATCACTTGCACACAATTACACATCACACACTAAGCTTCTATAAATTGTGTATCAGAAGGCATCATGTTTCCGGAGATTTTGATACTTAGTTTACTTTAGCTTAAATTTCACACCCTAAATAAAAGTAAGACCCTTAAAAGTAACCATAACTAAAAATAAATAAATTCCCCACAGGTGCCACCAAAAAATTTATAGTTCAGGTTAGGAACATGGGGGTAGGATCCCATAATCCGCCATGGTCATGTTACATATTTGAGACATAGAAGGTTGAATTTTTAGGGAGATTAAAATCCTTCAATCATCCCATGGAAAATAATACTTGAGCATGGTAGGGACCCAATTCAATGGGGGTTCAACTTAGGTCCAGTGCGTGCGGTACTCTTTGGGGCTACCCAACCCGTATAGTGCTCGGTAATGGTAACTAACTATCAAGAAGCTAAAGACTTGAATGCTAATGTGGAACGAAGGTACTTTAGTGGCCAAAATATAGGGAATCCATCCCTATAGGTGGAGGTGCAGGAAGCACCAAATCCTCATCCATTACTTTGGTCGATTCTTCGGCCACTGGAAGGCATTGCCATTTCTTTCAAGACCTTGCCAAGACCTTGCCCCAGTACCCATTAGACGATATCTTCGCAAGGCCCAGTTACTTTGAGAGTGGAAAGGATGAATAGTTCTTCATATGATATTTTTTCATATGCAAAAACAAACAAAAACTATTTTTTGTTTGATTGATCACATAGGCTAAAGTTAAAGAGAAAGTAGTCATTTTATTTTTGCTTTGTTTTGTGTATGTGATTTATTTGCTTTAAGAATCATCTCCTTCACTCAATCACACAAATTATTACACTCTAATAGACACCATTGGGGACCGCACGACTCCCCATTGATCTAGAAGTTTTTTAAACCTCGCCCCATTACTAGGAGGTCTGCTAGGCTTCCTTCCATTTAGGCGTAGAGGGCATCACACAGCCACCATCATAGGATCTTTCTTTATCGGTGCAACTTTTCTCGGGACCTCTCCCCATCAAAGAACACCTTTCATGACCCCAGAAGGGTCCCCACACGCTACCCCTTTGAGGAGCCCACATAACACTCCTCCGGAAAGTCCATGGGACACCCATCAAGGTAGTTCT
This sequence comes from Pinus taeda, assembly GCA_000404065.3. Lineage (NCBI taxonomy): Eukaryota > Viridiplantae > Streptophyta > Pinopsida > Pinales > Pinaceae > Pinus > Pinus taeda. Next base: position 221,009 of record APFE031055357.1, on the reverse strand, counting down.
CCTCACACTTCCCCACAAAGGACCCCTTTACATATAACTGTCCAAAATCATTTCGCAATGGCAAACAACTCGCAAATATCACTCTTAGCTTCTTTAAACCTTCCGTAAATTTTGAGTAAGCTAACCAATGACCCGATTCTGGGTGACCTAAATTGGCCAGCCATGCCCACCAAGCTCCCTTCTGACATTCCAAAATTCAAATGGAATTAGGGACCTTGACCTTGGTAAATATCACACACACCCTACTAATCTCCAGGTCAAGCTCCATGACCTAAAATAATATATCATAGATCTCATCTTAGATGTGCATGTCTCAACATAAGGAAAGTTTATAGTTTCATATCATCTCATCTCATCTCAGAAGAATGATCCATAATGACAATAAGGGAATTGATTTACCACAACTAACACCATGGAAGTCGTAAATGACCTTGGTAAAGATACGAAGCCTATGTCGATTGACTAAACCTCACCCAACTTGATTTTCAGTGATCAAGTGGTAGAAAACATGCATCTAATACTTAGGGAGATAAATTTACCATAACAAATTCCATGGTAGCCACATCTGATAGTAGGTAAAGATCACACATGCCTAAGTCTCTTCACCCACTAGCCATATGGGTGGCAATCCTGAAAAGCTTAACCAAGTCCATGGCCCTTGTTCAATAAAGACATAAGTTGATTTTTGGTTAGTATGCACACTGGGGCATGTAATTAGACAAGCCCATGGGTTTAAGGAGTACTCTCACACCTAGAAGCAGTGCTGCTCAATCCCCCCTCACCAAGTCCATGGCTAGTCGAAAGACTATGGGAGAGCATATGCTTAGTGTTCTCAATCAGCATTGTTACCTATGGGGGAGGGATACATTCTCCTGCACTCCAAGCTTCTCTCTAAAGAATAATAACTTTTTTGTCGGCAAAGGCTTGGTGAGAATTTCTACAACCTTCTCATCTGTTGAATTCATTGTCGGAACCTCATTTTTCCCTCTATGTTAGAGCTTCACCGCTCTCTCTCTCTATTGGAGCATCAATGCTCCATCAGTGGCACCCTGTCTGACAATCCTATGGATAGATTTTTAAGCCACGTGGCTTAGAATTCAAACATACAAGTTGCAATATGATCAACCACTAATGGAAGTATGTTACCTACTCATACAGAAAATTAAAGCAGCCATACTGAAGCAACACCTCAATGTGTTATTTATGTTCCTGGTTTACTTGGCATTGACATATATCTTTAGTTATATCATATCATGGTCGTATATGGCATAAGATCAAACAACTTTGTAAAGGGATTTCGCACTCACACTACCTCACAACTAGCCATACTAGCTACAATATGCTTTTCCTCAGCTGTAGTGAAAGTGACAGATCTCAGCATCCTACTCATCTAGGAAATCATGGTAGATCCCAAGCATCCTTATGTTCTCTTCCTGTTGGTAACAATCAATCTGCATATGTATCATGATTGGTTCCAATACCAGCAAGAAACTTCAAATATTTCACAAATTAGATATGTAACAAAAACATCCATGACATATAGGCTACCACAACACTCAAAAGAGTTAGAAAAATCAAATAATTCCAACATACAACAACATCCATTTATCCATTTCAGTTGGGACTTCTCATAGAAGCAAAAATCCAATAGATAACCAGTGTCTTCTCACAAAATCAAATATGAACTTCCTGCTTATCAGCAGAAAAGTGTGCCATAGACAAATCCAACAAAAAATATAAACAACCACGATTGAATCTAGTAGACAATAAGAAGCTTCTTGCAGAATAAAATATCAATGACCATCTAATCAGTGAAATATTAAATATATCAACAACTAACTTCACAAAAGAGATACATTTTCATCTTCAAACAAGCTATATGTAGCAAAACCATTCATGTCATTTAGACCAATACAGCATCCAAAATACAGCTGGTCCAAATAGAGTCAGAAATGTCGACCCAATGAGAGAATCAATCAAGTCAGCAATAGAGTCTCGCAACTTATGAAAATTTTCATCGAGTTTTCATGGAATCACATTCCATTATGCCAGGATAAAGTTCATGTCACACTTTCAATCTCACAAACAATTAGCACCCTCTTATACTAGGCATAAAGGTCCTCATATTTTGCACATAGAACACTTGAATTCAACATATTTGAATCAACGTTGCTCTTCAAACTTCTCGCCATCTTCATCTTGGAATTCATGACAAACTTCATTTCTTCGTGAATTAACAATAATGGTTGATCTTATTTGCTCCCTCTAAGTCCAAAAAGATCATCCAATCATGAGTCTTCTTGCCTTTGTTCTCCCATCCTTCTTCATTTGCTTCCACAGCCCTGGAAGTTTTAAATATGCACTTGCAACCCTCACTAGGAGATCATGGAAGAACAAACACAACCAAGAAATATATACATAGACAATACCCTCATAATGAAACAACAATAGGAACCATCAAGAAAGCACTTATCTCTTGAGAGTGTGTCAGCTCCATCTTGACCTTAGACTTCTTAGGTCCAATCAATCTCATTCAAATCATCAAGGATTTATTCATCAATGATTTCACATCATCATATTATCAACCTTGTCCACATCATCATCATCAAGGAGCTATCAACAGAAGCAAAATTAGGTTTTGTCCATAAGCTTGGGCTGCATATATGTCTTTCAATAAAACTTGACAAAGTTTTAGAAACAATAACATTATATCCTTGGATGGCTAGAACCATAAACAATATGTTAGAGCATTTACCAATCCCAATAACAACACTACCATTTTCATATTATGTCCTCATACATTAGTATTAGAAGCTATATAGGATATAAATTCTTATATATTCATATGCAATTTTTACTCAGACATTAGGACCCATTAGCAATACAAATATCTTGCTTCTATTCTGAAATACAACACAACCTTTGTTTCCTGAGTAATGACCTACACATTTGTAAATACTTATGCACATGTATCCAAGCTATTTAATACTAATAGGTCATAATCAAGTCAAAGTATGTGAAACTAAATATTTAGAGGATTAGGATCACTTAACATGTGTGCACAAGAGAGGCATTCAAATGTGTCATCTTAAAAAAATTATTCCATATGAAAAAAAACCTAATCAAGCTAGGGTGATCACACCATAGGTCTCAAACCATGCTAAACCTTACCATGAGGAAAGAGTTATGTATGAAAACCTCTTGCCGATAAATAAGCCTCAAATCACTAGGGTGCCATATTAATACCAATGCAATGGCTCAAAGCCATATCCCTAGTTGTTGCTTCATATTAGATTTCTTATGCCATAACTTTAAAAAGGAGACAAGTAAAATTTATATCAAACCTATAGTACAAGAAATTTCAAGACACTCTTTTGCATATTTTCAATTTGAAACATTTAGCCATCCATCATTGTTGACTGGTCAAAACCCTGGATAGAAACTCAAAGGGGGGTCATTAGTATTTCAAGATCATATATATATATATATATATCTATGTATGTATGTATGTATGTATGTATATGTACATACATACATACATACATACATACATACATACAATACAATACACATACATATATATATATATATATATATATATTATATATATATTATATATATTATATATATATTATATATATATATATATGTATGTATATGTATATGTATATATATGTATGTATATGTATATGTATATATACATATATACGTATATGTATATAATGAGAGTCATTCTCCTATGTATAGGAAGTGAGCTCAGTAATCAGGTTAACATCACTCGCATATTAATGAAGATGGTGCCTCAGAAATTTGTTACTCATGCTCAGAATTTCCTCAGTATAATCATATATTTTAAGTATATAAGAGAACCTTTGAGCTCAGACATTATTTCAATGTATCTAGGATAACTTCTTTCCACAATTTTGAACTTTAAACATTGAATCTAAAATGTAACTTGAGATTTACAAAGGGGTCATGTAACTCAAAAAAAAAATCTTTCAATGTGGTTGGATCAGTTATATATTTCTAGAGAGTTCGGATCTCATACCACACGTTCAATATATCAAACAAGATATCATATATTTATCCCATCTTTGCACATGTCAAGGAGATGATAAGAAACCCTTGTCCTTATATATGTTGCAGAGATGACAAATCGCATACATTTCAGAATGGATAAATCCTATGCCCTTGGCACATTCAAAAAGAAAATTTTCCTCACAAAACGAGCATATCGCCATAGAATTTTCATATTTTTCACAGTACAAGGCTTTGTATGAAGATGTGTCTAGCTATATAGACATTGACTTGGATGATACCTTACTTAGATCCATTCATGAGATTAGAACAAAATAATTGTAGCGCGTTGATTATAATGTACGCCATAACTAAGGAATCTCTTCCTTGCATATCTTCTTAGGTCCACAAGTTTTATTGATGTAAGAGGATAGCTGATTTTTTTAGCCATTGCAACTTGCAGTCCAACACGAAGATCATAAGGAATCACAAAGATACATATCACAAGAGCTCACATAGTTCCATGGTCATTTGTGTGTGTGTGTGTGTGTGTGTGTGTTTGTTTGCTTTCAAGCATTTCAGATGGTTTCCAATAAGAATTTTTCCCATACGAATCAAAAGCCTGCAAAGCTTCATATATCACAAATCTGAGTGGCTCCAAACTTCACATATGCAAGCCATTAACTAGATATTGAATGCCACAAAATTTGGCTTTCTTGATACCACAAATCTTGCCTTCAAAACTCGCATATTTCCTCATAAACTAGACAAATATTAGATATAACAAGGTTCCATAGAAATATTGTAATAGGGGAAACACAGAGCTCGCACAAATCTTGCATGGTCATTATAGAGAGAATCTCATATCCACAGGTGGCTCACAAACAACAATCCAAATATGTGTGTGTGTGTTTGTGTGTTGTCTACATGTGTGTCATAGATTATTGAACTCGCATGACATATCTCGCAATCCATAGGAAGTAGGATGATTCAGATAAATTTCACAAAAAAGTGATGCCACTGGAATTAAACTTCGGTCGATTCACAAAGAATAGGGACATTCGACACTTTCCTAATATTATAGAATAGAATATCACATATTCACTTGCATAGAGAATTATTACCTTGGGAAGTAAGATTGAATTCTACAGGGAGACTTGCAAGAATAGTACTGCTTACCTCAGATGAAAATCAGACCTCTATTTTGAAGTGTCATTCCAAATCATATTGAGAAACCAAATGCAAGTAGATAATGATGATTTATCTTAACTTGATAATTACTTATGAATGTTTGTTGGCTTATTATTAAATATTATGTTCTCTTCATCAAGAAATTACCAAAAACATAAAGATCACAAAGAGACAAAGAACACTAGAAATTAGGCTCCAAGCCAGGGCAAAACCCCACAAGGGGGAAAGTCCAAAAATCCTCTTCTTATAGAATTAGGTCAAAGTTATATTTACAAGATGCAATACCAATACCAAGGCTGCCACAAAGACCCCAAGGCATCCCCCCTCCAAGTCACCTCCAACAAAATCAAAGTCAACAAATTCAACACTAGTCAAATCTCTAAAATTTCGGTCAATTCACGGAATTTTTGGACCAGAAATAGATGGTCAAATTTTGACCCTATAGCACCTCAAAAAAATCATAGAACCTTCACATGTGTGAGCAAAATTAGGGCAAAAAAATTGTATATTCTCTCTCCTTTGACTTTCACTGATGTTTCTTCTTTCTTTGGCACAAAAATCGATGTCTTGAGTAAGTGAGTCAAAGAGGTCAAATTTCCTTGTATTTATACTTGTACAGGATGGTCGAATGGCAGCCACACAAACTGAATTGTCCAAGGAGGGGCCACTTGATCTTTTGCATGAAATTTTGAATCTTTGACTCAAAAAACAAATAATGTTTTCTTACAAGAATTCCAAATGGGACTTTGACTCAATTACATTTCTTTGACTCATAATAAATTCTCTTTTGACTCAGTTGACCATATAAGCATGAATAACATGCTTTGACTAGAAATAAAATAATAATAATGAATACAATAAATACATAAATAGGACATTTGAATTACATTATGAAGGCCGACACTAGTTACATTTCCAAGACTCCCTCTTAAGTAGGGAGGTATTCATAATGACACAACAGGATACTCTCAAATTGAAATATTCATATAAAAATGGTTTGGATTGACAAGCATCATCATAACCAACATTTTCAAAAATATCAAGGCCTTTACTAACAAGGTCTATCTCTCCACTAGATCGGAGAACAATGTTGGGAGGCATAAATTTGGACACCACCACTTCTCTAGGCACATACCCATCTAGATGTTCACTGGGTATGTCCTCACGGGACTATTCTTATCTTAGATGCACATTCTTAAAGAATATCGGTCCTCGGGACTATTCTTATCTTGGATACAAATCCTCAAAGAACATCAGACCCGGATGCTTATATAACCATCATTCTCCTTACTAGTGCCTTCAGTAGGCTTACAATTGTTAGTCTTGGCCATAGTGCATGACACATGGAGAATACAGTGTCCACCCTCACTCCCTCTAAATTGGGGAGGAGATATCCACAATCCCAAGTTTGTCTCTCAAATACTTAAGGTTTGTGTTAGAAGAGACTTCGTCAATATATTTTATACATGTTCATTAGTGGAGATGTATTGTAGCTTCACGACTTTATCCCACACCAAGCTTCGAATGTAGTGATACTTAATATTAATGTGCTTTCTCATTGCATGGAAAACCAAGTCTTTTGTCAACTTATGAAGTTGTGGTTTTCACAGCATATGATGGTAAAATCTAGAGGTCCTTCAAATAAATTTGCAAACAATTTCCGGAGCCAAACTACTTCTTGACCAACTTCACTAGCTACTATATATTTAGCTTCAACACTACTCAATGCAACTAAGTCTTTTTTTATGCTCATCCATGAAATCATAGAGGACCCCAAAAAAAAACATCCACCTGTAGTACTTTTTCCAATTGCATCACTTCCTGCCCAATCTAAATATGTGTAGCCCAATAACTGAACCTTGTTTCCTGCAACATATCTCAGGTAATGATGTATAATCCCATGAAGATATATCAAAATGTGTTTTTTTTTTTGTCTAATGATCATGCCTTTGCTCCATCTAAAATTGGCTAAGAGTGTTTACTACAAAATATATATGTGGTTGGGTGTTCACAAGATACATCAAGGAACTAATCAACTGTCAGTAGGATGTTAGATCAACAAAACTTGATTCTGAACTCTTTAAATTCTTTAAATTGGTGATCATAGGATTTGTCATTGGTTTACTATCCATCATACCAAATTTCTTTAAAATATTGATCACATATTTTCCTTGATCAAGATAAATCTCACCAGGTTTCTACCATACTTCGAGTCCCAAGTAATAGAGAATTAGTCGAATATCTTTCATATCTAATTTAGTTGCTAGTTCCTTCTTGCATTCACGAATACAATGTTCCATGTCTATTATTAGTAAGTCATCCACATAAAGTAATATGATCACAGGTTCATTATTTTCCACCTTGATGTAGAGATTTGGATCTACAGTACTTTTGACGAAACCAAGTCTTAGTAGATAAGCATCCATTTTGGCATACCATGCTCTAGGGGCTTGCTTCAAGCCATATCGAACCTTCTTTAACCTGCAAACATGTGTTTCCTTGCCATGTTTTTGAATCCTTGAGGTTGCTTAATATAGATTTCTTTATCAATTGTCCCATTCACAAAGGTTGTATTTACATCCATTTGATGAATGTTCCATCCCATAGTATCTGCAATAAAAATGGGGGATCTAATGGTTGTGCATATGGTTGTTGGAGCAAAAGTTTCTTTGTAATCAATTCCTTCTTGTTGAGAGAATCTTCTTGCCACAAATCTTGCCTTATATTTTTCAATACTTCGATTAATACATGCTTGATTTTGTAAACCCACTTGGAAGTCACAATTGATTTGTCTTTAGGTCTAGGAACAATTCCCCAAACATAATTCTTCATTATAGATAGATATTCTTATAACATTTCATTTTTCCATACTTGATGTTTCGTTTCTTTTTCATAAGAGGTAGCTTTGCTTCAATGATTTTGTGCATGTATGTTGCATAGCCTGAATATCTCTTGGGTTTATTACTTTTTCTAGAATGTCCCTTTTGTTGTTGCATGTCCTTAGGCTTCTTGTAGTGTTGATATTAACCAAGTTGGTGTTTTCTGAGTTTCTGTTATGATAACTAGTTGTACTAGTTCACTTGGTCCTTTTGGTTTTTCATGATGACTAGTTGTAGGTTATGGAGGATTGTCTTGCCTTGAATTCTCTTCATTGGGAAAGACAAGTTCTTCTTCTTCATCGGAGTCAATGGGTATATCCCTATACTTCTTGTATGTAATGCTTTCATTGAATATAACATCTCTGCTTACTTCAATACGACGTTATTCCTTGATGTAGACTCTATATGCTTTGGATGAGGTGTTATATCCAACAAAGATACCTTTCATACCTATCGGGTCCAATTTCTTCCTTTTGTCCTTGGGAATGTGAATGTAAACAAGACACCCAAAAATTCTGAGGTGATCAACATTTGGCTTCTTTCCTGTAAATGCTACTTCCAAGGTCATATCATCAAGAATTTTGTGAGGATTTCTTTTTGTATGTAGATTGTTGTTACAAAATCTTCTCCCCATAAGAATTTGGGAAGGTCTTATTCTTGTAGCATGTCTCTT